>BJFM01001252.1:428283-442342 GCA_016586285.1 Arothron firmamentum
GGGGGGGGGGAGAAAGGGGAGGATGACAGTTTTCCCAGCCTCAGCCCAGGGAGTCAAGCTTTTTCGCTGACTGGTGTTGCGAGCGCGGCCAGCTCTTCTGTCAGCACTTTCCTCTCCTTCATCTTCACACGCAGAGCCTCCATTAGCTGGCCGACAGAGGGGATCTGCAGGGAAGGGGGGAGAGGGTGTGGGGGTTCTAGGTTAGAGAAAATGAGGAAAACATACAAATGCACCACCATCGCAAGAAAAAAGGCAGATTTTTGACACTTTTTCAGCCTGGAGGCTGGTGAAACTTCTGAAGAAGTCAGGAATTGAGTTTCCCTCAAATTCTTCATCTGTTTTACACCACGGCGTTAATGTCATTTAGAGCAAGAACAGAGCGAAAGTTTTAGAAACAAAGGCTGAATATAACTCCTCCAGGCAGATTTCTTTGAGACTGATGAAGATTCCTGGATATAAATAATGAACAATAACTCCTGATGTGGGTTTTTATTTTGGCCATACATTCCAGGGCAGACGTGGCCTCCAGCCATAATTAAAACATCACCCCCTGACCTACAGAACACTGTTTATTTGACTGGACTCTATACTTACTACTATACTACAAATACTAGACTACAAACCTTCCTGACTGTCATCTGAATCTGGAACCATGGACCACTTTGAGGTGAATAAAATCTGTTCTGTTAGTGATTAGATACTGGAATCAGGGCTCTAAGTGTGACCGTCTTTTCACTTTCTGACGCATCTGGAGAGGGACTACCCCAGAAATTCTGAAAAATCCGCACAGTGCCCACCCCCGGCCCCTCGACGCCTTCCTCTTCATTAAAAGGCACTACTAGCAAGAACACCAGGCCCCATGTGTGAGGGTGTGTGTGTGTGTGTGTGTGTGTGAGTCAGTTCCAGCAGCGGTGGATGCATCAAACACGCGGTGCTTTTCCTGAGAGAGCGACTGCACTCAAGTAACTGCTGAGACATCTCCCTCTGCGTCTGTACTCCCGGGACAGCGCACAGTCAGTCTCACAAGCGCATGCACAGGCGCACACGCACACGCACACACACAAATGAACAATTTCCTAATCAGCTAATTGCACTGAGAGGGACTAGCTATGCAAACAAACCTACTAAAATAGAGACTTAGCCACAACAGGAGGCTCCATGGGACAGCAAAGACGGAGACTGGATCATTAAAAATCCCGATACTAGAGTGCGGGTAAACATTGCTAACAGGTAAACATGATCTAAATAACTGATGATGAGACTGAAAGAATGCTTATCAAGTATTTTGTAGGCGACCATGGGGCATTTTAACATGCCTGAAGGCCTGACAAAAACTTGATTTAAGGTTTGGGTGGGTGAAACCTCTGATTTGAGTTACACGGTCGCATTGGCTTAATCTGCTGCTACTTGATCTCATGATGTGATCATTGGCAACCGTAGCCTTGATCACAGCAACAGGGAAACCTTCCGAGTAAACAGAACGACGTCAAGAATGGGAAATGGTTGGGGATACAGACATTTTACAAAGCTTTTGCTTCTCAATTTGTTCCTCCTCCAAACTACCCATCATTCAGATTCATCTCCAAATGGAGTGTGACTTGCTCCTACCCACTCTGACACAATGAAAACCGAGTGTTCACATGCAGGCTTACAAACAGGACGGGCAGCCCCATCACGGCCTTTCATCTACCTGCTATCTTTGCTTGGGCCCAGAAACCCTCAGGATGGTTGTAGGTAGGCTATGATGCAGCTGCTCTCCTGCATCCCCTGGGATCCTTAAGGCAGTGTTAGGAACGGGCACTAATGTTATGCTACAGTTGATTTAACGGGGCCCCTGTCCCCTTTGGCTGAGCTAGCCAACACCAGCAACATAACCGTTATTTTGGAAGGTGCCCTGTCCCCTTTGGCAACGCTAAAAAAAGAGCTACTGTTGCATTAAGTCATGCTAACTCGCATCTATTACTATTCAACAGGCCCCGCAGAGCAGACCTTTGGTCCAGGTATGATTTCATGAACGCGTTTTAGAAGTGAACTGACACGTAAAGCCAGTGACACTGACAGGCGTGTGCGAAAGACTGAGCTTGTGTGTGTGTGTGTGTGTGTGAAGACAAAGACAGGGGCTGCAAGCAAAAGGTGTTTTCATGAGCCAATTAAATGACATTGCTATTCTACAGCCTGGGGCAAACCTCAAGGCAAGGAGCGGCTCAAAGTTGAAGTACTCCAGTGACCATTGTCTCTATGTGGCATCACATGCATAACCTGTTTTTTTTGTTTTGTTTTGTTTTTTTTAAAATAAAGATTGATCATTCCAGCTGTTTTCTTTTCTCCCCTGAAACAAGTTAGCGCAATTAGCTCAATGGGTCCAATTTGTGAGTGGCTGTGGAGATCATGTTTAGCCACTGAGGCTCAGATTTGGGACGAGAGAAGAGTCCTGAGAGGCAAAAGCACTGAAATCCCTTTCAAGTTTAGAGTGTTTATGTTTTCTTTTATTTACTCATCATCCACTCATCCCAAGATCTAACTTGGCCTTAAATGTCAGACACTGATGCTAAAGCTAAACCTGTTGTTTCACTCTGACTTTGAAAATTATCAATTCTTTTCATGGTGGGGATTTTATCAGTAACCACTCTGACAGTTAACATGTTCTTTTAAAGACTTTAGTATGTTATAAGCAGGACGTGTAGTGTTTGTTGACATTTGTAGCTTTATGTTGAAAAGCAATGCTAACAAGGAATCTACTGTACCTTAATGCACGATCTAAGGCAACACCTGATCGGATTTTGAGAGTAACAATATTAATAAATGAACAATACTAGTAAAATAAAATCCCTGAGCAGGATCATAGATACGACAGCAGCAAAAGATTCTTGCTGGTAATCTCTGTCCCAGGCTGCTGAGCAGATTCCCAATCTAGGCCACTATTCAAGGTGAGAGAGAAGTAGTTACGCTAGTTTTATCAAAGTAGAAGAAAACAGCTCTTTGATCTTTGATCTTCTCACTTTTGTTTGAAAATCAAATTTATCAAATGGGGAATAACAACAACAACAGCAGCATGATAAAAAAAAAAGAGCACAAAGGCATCACGCTAAAAAGTCTTGCATTTGATTATCTGATAATGAATCTGTCACATTTACAAAGAGGAGCTCAGGTAAGGAAATCACCAACAAGCCTATTCTCTCCCTCTCCTTCATAATTACCCACCCCTGCCGTGGAGCAGATCCCTCTTTTTCCTCGCCGTTGGGCCACTAGAGACAGATATGAAAGGGAATTGGACACTTGGGGCCACAAATACAGTAATTAAAAATCTCTCCTTTTCTTGATACTTTGTTTGGGAACATCGTTACGTGCGTTTGTTAGGGATCTGACCCAAATACACCAGCGATTAAACACAGGAAGGCCTGGGGTCTTTGTTTCAGGTTCCTACTCATTAGGTGTGAAAATGAGGTGATGATTTAAAAAGGTGATATCCATACAAAAGAGACGCAACCTTTAGGCAGAAACTGAGCAATCAGGCGCACAGCTGCGGTTCATTGGAAGGTTTGCTAACACACTGGGAGGCGAGCGTTGTGGCGAAGGGCCAGCTCTGACAAACCAGCACTGGCCTCCCTGTCAATCGCTAAATTAAATTAGTAAATAATAAATAAATCAATCTCAACACCAGCTTCCTCTGGGGAATGCTCCTCCTAACTCCAATGACATATTTACAGTACAAAGGCTCTGCTCCAGTCCCCTTCACACCCATACAAATGCACATGCAGAGACAGAAAAAGAGTCGCTGATTTAATTAGCTCAATCATTAAATGGAGCTTAATTAGAGTCACTTTCCTTTGGAGGGGAGCGTGGGACTCACAGACGTTCTCTGTCATTATGGAGGCATAATGAGCCGCGCGTAGACAACAACGGCGAACTGGAGCGAAATTGGCAGAGTCTGTGTTTGTTTGGCTTCGTCTAGTTTTAAATAGGAGATGCCTTTTTGAAGTGCCAATGCAGCAACAACAAGTTGCGTGAATAAAATCCGCTGCTCCATGTAAATGAAGTCATTTAGCAGGAAAACGACACTCCCCGAAGTTCAATAAAAGGTGGAAATTGCAGGAAGGATCTCAGCCCTGTGGTCCACCGATAAATGCCTCTGATGTTTTATAACGAGTCCGGTTCAGATTGGTCCGGCTGCTCTCCACTGTCTTAATCTAATGTTCACCTGCTTGTTATAGTTTCCAGGCTGATAAGAAGTGATGCCTGTACGTCTCCCCAGGGTGTGATTGTGAAGTAAATATTAGCGGGCCCTCTGCGCCGCCGAGATACCAGTAAACCAAACCACTGTCCTCTCGTAAAGAAATCAACGGAGTCAATGACTTTTTAAATGTTTCTGCGCTGTCATGAGGCTTGAGATGAGTGTGTGCGCGCACAAAATGAGTATGAAAAATGATCTGGGGGGACCGCTGTGTTTGCATGCGCACACGCACACACACGCCTGCACGCTTGGGTTCATTATTGGCCAGCAGCAGAAGCCAGTCATTTCCCTGTCTTCATAAAGACTCGGCCCATTAAATTCTACCTCCAGTCAATAATTAGGACTCTACAAATATACCAAAGGCAATTAAATCAATGCTTCCCCGGGCCGGTGCCTGGACCCCGCGGCCCTCGTGGACACTCCATCTTCTCCGCTGGCCTTATGCATGGTGGGCTGCAGTGGAGCTATACAACTCACCCCCCGGCCTGCTCGTGATTATTGGATAGCGCCGTCCCTCGATCCAGGTTATGGAAGGGCTGCTCACGGTGGCGCTCCACCGAGATGCACACGGTTTGATTTCATTAACTCGCCAGTGAAGGTGAGGGACGAGGAAACGTACGCAATGATTCAGTTGGATTCCACGGACAGACGGGGCGACTGTACTGGACGCCCGAGAACGCGTGTCACTTCTGCGGCGTGAAGGTAACAAGAACTCGACGCGTTCCCAATCATGCGTCTTCATTCCAGCGGCATTTTGGCAGACATCTCTTTCTTGTTATGTTGACATGTGACGGTGCATGACAGTGATGCAGACAACAGGCCGTGCACAGAGACACTTGTTCGCATCCGCACTCTTACACACAGTGAATGATGGCTGTTCTATTGACAGGGCCACTGAGATAATAAAGTGCTGTCCCTCTGGCAGCTCCATTAGGTGCTGACAGTGACAAGAAGAGGCTGTGGTGAGAGTGCAGACGCACGTGGGAACACTGTACATACACACTCAAGCAGACACGCGCACAGATGGCTCATCCTCATCCCCTCTCAGTGACAGCCAGCCTGTTAAGGACATGGAACTTGCTCTCATCTTTTCTTTCATTGGGTCTATTTCTGTCTCGGTGCCTTTTTATTCCAAATGTCTGGCTTCATGTGTGTGTGTGTTCGTGTGAGTCAGAGCAGATCTGGGGTGAGATCATATGACTATTAAGGGAGTGTGTTATTAGTGTCATGGGCAGTGTGACGGGCCAGGTCACACATGTTCTGCTTGGTGAACCTTTCATAAAATAGTGGATTCTCTTCGCTCTAGAGAGAATATATAGTACAGGTATATTATTACACTTGTTAACAACAGATGTGTTAAAAGTATATTCAAGGCCCTTCCTTACTTTTGGAACATGTAGAATTATCAAAAACAAGCAGAGAGCCACATCGTGCGCCTCTTTGACAGTGGGATTAAAAGTAGACAAGAGGAAACAGTGAGATGGAAGAAAGAACATGAGGTAAAGAAATAAATAATAGAAAAAGAGAACAAGATGGACTTGAAAGGGGATAGAAGGAATCTGCTGCAGTGAGGGGGGGTGACTGTTGAGGTCCCAGTGGTCCCCACAGGGACCTAGGGGCAAGTCTCAGCCTTGTCATACCCTACTCCTCCTCCTCTCAACACAACGGCTCTCCCCCTCCTTCCACCACCCCTGTTCTGCCCACGGAAAACGTCGATAGCAGGCTGCCGGTGCCGAGGTCTCTGGTGGACACTAGCTCATTCTCCTGGCATCGACAGGCCCACCAAATCAATATTTAGTTCCCCACTAACAAGCTGCCTCGGGGTCTGAGCCAGAGAGAGAGGGAGGGAGAGAGAGGGAGAGAGATAAAGTGATGAATACAGGACAGTGGAAGATGGCAGAGAGACAGAACAGGAACTGAGAGCTGTCCAGCTAGAAGGGAAAAACATGGATTGAGTATAGTGTGTGTGTGTGTGTGTGTGTGTGTGTGTGTGTGTGTGTGTAATAGTGTGGGAGGGGGAGTGTTAAGGTGGAAAGGTCAGGAGAAGATCTGGGGAACGAGAACAGTGTCTGGTGTGTGTCGCGGTGCGGAGGCGACGCATGAGTGCCTGCGGCAGCCACTGACAAGAGCACAGATGAGAGAGAGAGAGAGAGAGAGAGAGAGAGAGAGAAAGAGAGAGAGAGATAGAGAGAGAGACACACACACACACACGACGCTCTAAATCATACACATATAACTGCAAGTGGATGTTGACAGCACTCGAGTAAAGCTCCAGCAGAACCCTCACACACACGAGTGGCTGGGAACACAAAGACTTTATACACACACTCAGGCTGAAGTATGTTTTCTTTGTTTTATCTTTTGCATCATTGCTTTTAAAATGTATTTGAGAGGAACCTGTGCCACTCTGCAATTATTGCTCACACAAAAATAGCACTTAATACATAAAATATCTAAAATTGTGAGATCAGTGAGCCAAACCTTCTGCTGGAGGATGCGGTTGAAGTGGTCCAGCCACTCCTGGTCTCTCACACTCTCTGAATGGGCTTCTGTTGCCTGCAAATACAACAACAAATGTGAACGACAAGACAGGAGCAGTCAGACACGCCATCATCTGAAAAACCACACTGCTAGATTTCAGCTTCAGGGAAGGACTCGCCCAGGTCCACGATGAAGATCTCAGAGGGAAGTTGCCTGGATTCTCTCGCATGCGACCCATGTTCAAATATCCAACAGAGTGGCAGCGCTTGTTAACGCTAATGACAAGCCGAAGAGCAACAGGGCCAAGTGTGCCTTACTGCCGCTACAAATGATGTGACGATCCTGGCGCGGCCTCACAGGGACCGAGGGAGGGCAGGTTTACGGCTGTGCAGCAGCATCTTAAAGTACCGCCAGAGTGGCGGACTAACAAGCACACTCTGGAGCAGACTCAATCTGGCCAGAAAAACTTTACGAGGCCTTTGACAGAGGCAGCTTAAGCGGCGACTTCCCCCAGTGCTCTCTACGGCTCAATGTGATATTCAAAGCAGCAATAGCGACGACTTTTGTGGGTAGTTTTTTTTTATTCTCTTCACTCTTGATTTTGGCTAAAGAGCCAATGAGAAAAGGAGAAGAGTGATTTTACCCACAGTGGTTTCAGCTCTGATGAAGAACATTTTTTTGTCAAGTGAGGAACTCTTCCCTGTCATCTGCTGGGCGGAGTCGAGCTGGGAAAGGCTAAAATTGGTTTCAAGTGTGAGTAAGTGCTCGGTACAACCTCTCCCATCTTGTGATTGCATGGAGAAAGTCCCTGGGGAAGGGATCTTGATTGTTACATGGGGATGCTAATTGATGACATGGATGATTTTGATCCGAGGCAGAGAAAGTTTTCTTCAGAGTCGGAAAAGTGAATGCTTTTTGTGAATCTTATTAAATGGCTGTTTTCAGTTGAAAGAAATGAGTTGTGCTCACTGAGTCAAAGCTTCAGAAATGTGAGAACAACAGCTGGTAAACCTGAAGGGAATACCTTAAGCCTTGTAAAAAAGTGACAGGAGTGTCTTTGCTGGACTCTGCTTTTCCCACCAAACTCCTCCATTAAGCTGTGGTCAATCAAGTAAAGCATGCCCTGAAGTCAGAACTGAGTTCACCGTTTTATAAACATCTGCGTCATGGTGGAAAAATACAGGTAGATCGCTTGACAATTGTGCAATCTACAACCAAGTTTGGGCTCGCTTTTTTCCCCCACCTTAGTATATCTTGTTAGAGACAGAAGCAGGGATTGACAGAAACAAGATTAAAAAATTTTGACCACACTGTTTAGTCCCAGTGGACAGCCCAAAGTTAAAGTAACTCCTTACACCTCATCTGGTCTCCACTGACAAAGAAGATGCTTGAAGCAACAGCCTGATATTGACATCTCCTCCAATTCTCCTGTGCAAATCTACCTGAAAATCGTAGGGATGTTTCAAATATTACAGGACAGATAATCTATTACGGGTACACAAGTGTTTTTCAGTGGTTGTATCAGAAATGTAGTGTTTGTATGACATGTTGAGCCTTACCTGATCAGTGTCCATGATGTCCGCCAGATCGTTCTCTGACATATTGAGAATGGAGGCAGCGATGGACTTGGCTCTGATTACAGACTTGGCTGAGAGGCTGCCCTGTGCAGCCACAGCGCCGCTCTGCCTCTGCCTCCTCCTCCTCATCAAGTGCTGCTTAACCTCTTGAACGTCTAAGAGTATTTCACTGGCCAGGCCCTGAAGGGGAAGAAGGAAGAAAAAAAAAAAGGAAGAGAATGATGAAATGGATATAAAAAAACAAGGGGATAACTCTGCCTATCAGATGAATAAATGAAATTGATCAAGCATGTGCCAGAGAGACCTAGTACATTATGGAGGAATATTGAGTTTGAAACACTCAGATTCTCTTCGGTTTCGCCTCAAGCTTCCTTGCAGAACTGCGGACCTGAGGGTTTGCTGCTCTGTCGATTGAAAGCGGAGGGAATGCAGCTTTGATACCAAACGCACCCCCAAAGTTGCTAAAATCTCCACAGACAGAATCATCGTATCAGCGAGAGAGACACATGGGGTAATGAAAATACATTCATTTATTTATTTGCTTTCTCGTAAGTCCAACTGGGCAGCATAACACTGTAAATAATTAAGCTATGAGGGGCAATTTTAAATGGTACCCGGGTGAGCGTCAAGCGAGACCGGGAAGGCCTGGGATGCCACAATTGTCAGGCACTAAATGGGAGTTCGCTCTAAATACAGAGAGACAATTAAATGTTAAAACTGCCACTGTACACAAGGAAGTCAATAAAGTAAACTCCCCTTTGCTTCATTTTGAGCTTATTGATCGAGGCAATAATCTTCTGTATCATTCCCTTGTAAGCCTGCTGAAAAGCTGACCTTGGAATAGATGGTCAGATGAGGGAAAGCAGGAGACCAGAGAACTCACAAAACACAGAAACAAATTAAAAAACAGTACAACTCTGACTGCAAACAATTACAATCAAGCAAGAAAAAAGGGTATGTACATACATAGATTCAGCAATGTAGGGAAAAAAAAACTATAATGTAATGACTCACTCAAAAATCCTTTTTTACCTCAAAAGAAAGAATTTAGTGGGGTTACAAGGGTTACATTCAATTGACAAACATCCCACACTTGAGATAATCCAGTAAGAAATTAAAGGGTTAGTTTATCATTCATCTCAGTTCTGGGAGCGGCTAAAGGGTGGAGGGAGATCTGCAGGCATTCACACACTTTTGTGAGCAAAAGCATGCTATTCAAGAACACAATGTGCAGTGTGTGTAAGCACACGTGTGTGTGTGTGTGTGTGTGTGTGTGTGTGTGTGTGTGTGTTTGTTTGATCACCATCAGTATTGCCAGAAGGATGATTTAAGCAGGGTGAGGATTAGGGCATGGAAATGGGGATCAACTCAGCAACAAAAATGTATCCCCTTTAACGACCAGCCACCTTTAAAACTCTTCTCACATGAGGGTACAAAGGGCTGCTCAAAAATATGAAGAGCAGATTGTTGACAGAAACACCTTTTTTGGGGGGGATCGCGCAGCCAATCCAAATTTTCTTTGCCATTTTTTTCCAATTAGTAATTTCTGTCATTACATGATTTTAAAAGGCTTCATCTCCCAGACAATGCAAGTACAGTAATAGTTTGAACCAAAATTGCTCCAATCTCAAAATTCTGGCAGAAGTGATACATGCCAAAATATTTAATCTTGGTGTGTGTGTGTGTCTTTTGGATAAGTCACTGCATGCAGGGCCACTGTTTAGCAGTTTAACAAGCAGTGCTTACAGCCTGGGGCATGTTCAGGGGCCGAAAGGGTTTTCTGACACACAAAAAAGACTCTTGCACAAATACACACGACACAAACAGGCACAAAGAAAAAATATAAACAACAAAAACAACAACAAAAAAAACAAGTTCATAAAGAAAGAAAGAAAGAAAGACAGACAGATACACACAGACAGACAGACACAGACACAGACTCACACAGACACACACACACGCAGCCCTCCGGTCCTGATCAATACATGACAAGAGTAAATCTCCTCCGGACGTCAGGCAGTCCAATCAAAGGGCTTGGTGTTCTTATGGAGAATCACAGTAGCCAGGGGAGACAAACAATGATGTGAATCCACCACAACAACACAATGGCTGCACCGCCCTAAGGTTATGGGAATGGTGGAGAGGTGTTACATGAGCATGACCTGTGCTTCCACACGTGTATATGGATGCCTTTATGAGTCTTTATTTTTAGGTTGCATGTAAATTGCAGTGCAACGCTTCTTTGTGTGTGAAGTGACTTAAAAAAGGCAAAAATATCTATTATTCAAGGTGGTGGATTAGGCCTGAACTGCTGGCATTCTCCGTCCCTTTCGACACACTTTCTCTTTTTTTTTCTTTTTTTTTTTGAGTAAATGAAAACAGCCACATTTTATTATCTAATATCTAGAGGCTTCATAACTGTGTTACCCTAACCTTTATGAAGGAGCGAAGCTGCTCCAACTGACAGGAGGCCTGGCTTAACTGTCTCTGCAGCTTGTCCAAGGCGTGCGAGCTCTGCTGTGCCAACCCTTCCATTTTGTCAGTAGCCGTCTTTTCCAGTTCAGCTAGAGACTTCTCACTGGCTCCCAAACGAGCCAGTAAGGTCTGCACACGCTGATCCTGTAAAGAAATGTACAGCTGTGTAAATGTGGACTGAAACACAGGATTAAAATGTGCATAAATGATCTCAGAAAATTATAAGCATTGTAATGGTGGTTGTATCTCACCTTTTTTTCTACATCTTCCTTGAGTTTTGTGCAAGAGGCCTCATATTGGCTTTTCTCACTGGTAGTGACATTTAGCCTCCTCTTTAAAGATTCAACGAGGGCCTTCCTGTTAATGGCCTCCTCTGATAAAGTTTTAACCTACACAAAACAAAAACAGTAATTCAGCATATTGTCTGAGTATTCCTTCATACATAGTAAAAACTGCTCCATGAAAGGAAATCCTTAATTTTCAAGGACAGTTTATAAGGACAGGACAAATCATTTCCCCTGAGCCAGGTGTACCTTCTTCTCGAGGTCTTCCACTTGTCCGCGGTAACTTTTCTCCATCTCCTGCAGGAACTTCAGTCTTGTCTTCAAGTCCTCCACCAGCTGCCTTTTCATGCTTGCATCTCGCTCTGCGTGGCTCGTCCTGAAAGCGTAATTAGCAGACCTGAACGAGTACACTACAGGCATATTTACAGTCAAATGCAGGCCCGCACCCACGTTCAGCTTCCACAGAAAGACACACAACCACAACCGGCAGGCACACTGTCCTGTGCAGTGAATCAAGCATGACAGCTTATTATGACAACTAAATACGCTGGCATGCTGTTTGGTTAAAGGAGGAGGGGTGTGTGAAATAAGGATGCATATATAATTCTGACTGGCATACAGTATATTAGAACAAGTGCTCTGGCAGGGAACGCCACATTAAAAGTGACTGGGGAGTCTTTTATGACAAACAGCAGTTTGAATCAGCACCGACGCTACTTGAAAGGCTGTAATCAATATTTAAATGTTTATTATTTTCAGGTCAGAGCGCATTTATATAACAGCTTAGCAAATTGTTAAAAAATAATTTTAAAAATGATTAAATGGGAACACAAATCTAAAAAAAAATGTTCTGTGATCTGTAACTAGGAGCCACTGTGGCTTAAATGCTAAAAACATCAGCATCTTGCATCGCTTCTACTTCAATCATTTGCTGTATTGACATGCTAAATATTCCAGCGCACAGCACAGCTCTATTCTACTGAAGGCCTTGTGTTAAATGGGCTCGGTATGTTAGTATGTTTTATTCTATTTTCATAAAAGGCAAATGTGAGGCATTTTTCATGGTTGTCTATGCCTCGGGGAATTACAACAAATAGAATAAAGATCATAGGGATGCAGTTAATTAAAATGCTTTTTGCCTTTTTTTATTTTAAAGATGTAGTAGTGGATCGCTTAACTCCCACACGCATCATGACTTCTGTGTGTTAAATAAACAGATGATGCAACTCTTCAGCAAATGCTTTTCTGTAAGTAAATGTCCCTGCATCCCAAGGTGGATGAACGCCTGAGGGCGAACTGGCTAAATAAATGTGAGCTTGTCCTATTGGAGTGACATTAAATTAAATGAGAGTGGAGTCTAGCCAGGGGTCTTCGGGGGAAAGTTGCACTGGCTGGTTACCCCATGGAATTGGCCATTAATGAGAAAACCCATATTGAACCTTTCAGATGACTGTCTAGTGTTGACTTAAAGACGGAGCGGAGCGATAAGAGCGCACAGCGGTTCCCTCTGCCCGACTGCTAATGGCAATTACAGAGACAACATTTATTTTAGATGTTCTCTTTCCCTGCACCCCAAAAAGAATAGAGGATAAAAAAGAATGGGGGATACACTGTGCTTCTGCCGCCCTGTATGATCTCTATTTATGAATGTTAGTGGGAAGAGAGGGAAAGAGAGCCTTCAACTATAAGCCAATCGTCCGCAGGTTTGTTCTCTTTTTTCCATGCGTGTTGGCGATATTGTTCATCAAACTTGCCTGTATTGTAATGATAAGAGACGGCCCTCTGAAGTTTTTGTGAATATGAGAGTGAGAGCGCACTTTTCTGTGTATGTTGTTAAGCGCTGGTGGACGTTTCATGTGGCTGATAGACAACAGGGCTAAAGATGAAAGAGGCAGCTTCATAAATAAGGCAGGGCCATAGTGCCGGATATTGACTGAGGACATGCCGCTATACTTTGAAATTCATTTCTTTTTTTCATCCCCTTCTCTTCTTTAAGGGCAAAGCAGGCTTTCTCCCCGCATGTGTGTGCTGAGATGTATATTTCAGAAACGTCTAGACATGTCTTTCATTCTGAGAAGGGGTCCCTCCATGCAGGCAAAAGGAACAGGAGGATAGAGGGGATGGCGAGTCAGGTCTGCGAGTGTGCAACGAGTGAGTGTTACGATGTTAGAATGAAGATGTCGTTCAAGACTCATCTGAGGGGTGTTCTCTGCCGCCTTGCTGTGATCTGCTGTGCTTTGGTCGCATACAAACACACCACGATCTCACTGTGATTGTACACATGCCTGGGATGCATTATTGAGAATGGCAAACAGAGGACACAGTGAACAAGACAAAGAAAGCAAGAAGAAGGAAAGCAAAGTTGTTCTTTGTACATTCCTCTCACTTCAGAGATGAGACCCTTATGTGGAAGGATAATGTATGCGCTTCACAATGCTGTTTAAGTACCAGTGACCAGTTTCCCTGAGTGAATATGTACATTCTGACTCTCTAATGTAGCAGCAGCTACAGTGGGTGAAGCATGGAACTCATTAGGGCTTGTGGCCCACAGGCCAGTGTGATGCTGTGTGGGTTTAAGTGTCATGGGCCAAAATGGTCCCTCCTGCGGCACAAAAACAATCAATATGCTGCTTTGATCAGCACTGCTTCAGCTGCCCACATAAGTAACACCACACTACATGACACACAAGACACCCACATGTGCGCGCACATCCATTTCTCGAGTCGTTTCTATGCAGTCACTCATGAGAACATGCATAATTTCATAAATGATTACTGCAAAGGAGAAACAGGCTTGAGAGAAGTGGAACAGACAGGATGCCGCCACATGGTGGATTCAAGCACTACAGATGAGAAGTGCTCAGACGAGAAACGCGGGGAGGTGGAGAGACAAAGAGCAAAAGAGAGACGGAATGAAAAAAGGAAAAATTAAGAGCAGCGCGTCAAAACAAATAAAAGGAAAAATGTGGAAAAACAGAACCAACTAATTTTAAAAAAAAAAGGGGGGGGGG
>BJFM01001252.1:442442-457841 GCA_016586285.1 Arothron firmamentum
GGGGGGGGGGGGGGGGGAAGGATTTCACGACACGGTTGATGACAGGTCAGGCGCAGCATGCCTCCTCATTATAGCTACAGCGGGAGGGTGGAAGGTGCTAAAAGAGGTTAAGAGGAAAGCAATATTTTTCTAACTGGATGAGATATGGCTGTTAATTAGAGAAAATAGCTACGTTAAAGACCTGTACTGAAGATGTTTTAGGCTTTGCATAAAAGGAGTATAGAAATTCAGCAGCAAACATGGTGTTAATATTAATGACTTCCTTTTATATCATTGGTTTGTTTTTTTTTATGTCTTGTAGCTCTACATTAACCATCACAGTGACAGGTTGGCTTTTGATCCCAAGACTGATGGAGATTTCTATGTGCATGCACATTTTTGGAGTGAAGGGCCCCGTGACCCTAGAGGGAACTATACAAGCACCACCCTGCAGGAACCACGTGTGTTCACCCCAACAGTGCAGCCCTCGTCTCTGCTCCACGCTGTCACCTGACATGAGTTTCTTTGCCGTGTGTAATGACAGCAGCAATCGACTCGGTGACGCTGATGAGCAGACGGTAAAGAGGGTGATAATACTGTAACACCCCTCACATCTTATTCCCTATGATGTCGGCCACGTCTCTACTGCTGTTTCCCATTACTCATCAATCTGACAGTTGCGCCGTAATAAGATCAAATGACAAGAAATGCAAATTTATGTCCGAATCACAACTAATTTCAAGTGATCTGGATAGACGTTTCAAGCCTGACATTTTTGAAAATAGAACATCAACATTTTCTTTCAGGAGATTTTATTTAAATTATCAATCGCGTGTTTAATTGACTGTAAAATAAAACATCATAAACGTGCATTTCCAGTCAACAAAAAGATTGCGATGCTGTGATCATAACAGCAGCATAGTAAATTAATTTTTGAGCCAAACAGGATCAGAACTCCTTTCCTTGTTTCTGATGGTGTTATTCACTCGAGCTTCATAGTGCACAAAATTGGAAATGAACATAATTCCTAACAGCATAATCCTATTAAGAGATTTACCTAATAAGGCATGCACAATAAGACAAAGGATATGGGCAAATCATTAACCCATGTGTTCGGCCTGTAACTCAAACACCAACCTTTACTTTAGCTTGGAGTTGTTTGACCTCAGCCTCCAGGGTCTGGGATGCAGCGGCCTGGGCTTGACAGGAACATTCTGCAGTTACTGATACTGTCGGTGCGGGTTGGTGGGGGAATGTGCTCTGCCTCCACTGCTTCAGCTCCATCTCCAGAACCTTTTTCTGCTGTTCTGTTCCAGCCAGGTCAGAGGTCAGCTTCTGTGGTTTGACAAACAGACTGATTTGTTAGGCTAGGGTTCTGCTGATGATGTCAAATACAAACATGATTTCATCTTTTACTAAAACAACAAAACAGATTATTTCATTTTAATGTTTTTCTGCTTTAAAATAACAAACTGACTTTCGCAAGTTACTTAAAGTTTTTAAAATACATAACACAAATGAGAAAACAAGTAAAATAAACAACATGTGGGAATTGTGTACGAGTTCGAGACGCACACTATTTTACAACTTCAGATGTGATAAATCTCCCCCTTTATGCTAATTAGGAGAGAGATTATGCTGGTGCCCAGTCAATAGGGTCTAATTCTCACTGCGATTGGCATGCATAATAAAGCCATCCTGCAGAATCAGAAGGCACTCTGGGACAGAAGGAATTCAGCATTTGGTGAAGGGTTTATTTTGGTGTGATGAAAAGATAACATCAAGCGACTGTATACAATGTGTAGTATCTAAAATAAATATGTGTGACAGAGCTAAACGCTGAATTCTACGTGATTCTTGGGAAAACTCTGGGAGCAAACACACTCTTTCTCTGTATCACTCCGAACATTATAATTACTCAATGACATAAATATGAGACCTAATACGTAAAGATGTATGCAGCACACAGAGTAAAGGCTCACTCAGGCACACACAGAGACACACACCCGAGTGAAACTGCAGATTCCCAGAGGCTTGCTCTCTGCTCTGCATACAAGCAGGATATTGATATCTGGTTGCTGGCTGACACCTTTTAATAGAATCTTTCTTGTTTTAGGTTTCCTCTGTACTGTTGAAGACACACATGGCATTTCCCCAGAGGGGTGAGAAAGAGAGAGAAGTAGGTGAGGGAGTGTGTGTGTGTGTGTGTTTGTGTGTGTGTGGGGTGGGGGGGTGCAGTGAATGAAAATTGAGGCGCTGGTCGCGGTGCGAGAATCAGGAATGGCATTGATGGCACTTCCTGTAAGACAGGCTTTGATTTCACAGGCCATTTTCAGCCTCGCTGAGAGATGACACTGACACAGACGGATGTGCCGGTTGTCCATCTATTCTCGAAGAAAGGACACCTCTCTCCCAGCTGAGCAGTGTTCAAACTGATGGCTAATAATTAACCGGATAAAGAAAGAAAAGGCCTCTAAAATAGCCACAAAACCAGAAATTATAAACTGTCACAAGTGCGTATTCAAGTAAATTTGTTCACATGTCACTGTGCTATTTGCATGGGAAGGGAATGTAGCTTTAAAGTGTTCTGCCTGATATACTAATCCAGTGATAATCCCATAAATGTTCATGTTAGAGGAGGGTAGGACGCTCCAGAATAAGGAGATAAAGTAAATATGCTTGGTGTAGTCACAGCACACAGCAACGCAAACCAAACAGAACATAATTACTGAGTCAAGTAGATAATCCAAACGACAAAATGATCCTGTATTTAGGTGACATGCATGACTAGCACGTTTAATCAGGAGCTAGACACAGCAGAATTAGGAGTGCATGCTTCACCTGCCACCTGAAATTTTATAAAGCTTCTCATGCAGCTTAAGAGGATGATTCTGGTTGATGACACCTG
The DNA here is from genome assembly GCA_016586285.1 of Arothron firmamentum. Lineage (NCBI taxonomy): Eukaryota > Metazoa > Chordata > Actinopteri > Tetraodontiformes > Tetraodontidae > Arothron > Arothron firmamentum. Next base: position 445,330 of record BJFM01001252.1, read on the forward strand.
AAGTCTGAAGTTTGTGACAGCTGGAGTCTCATTTCAGTAATTTTTTGCAATTGGAAGTTTGGTCATCAGTAACAAAACACTTCCAAATAAAGCATTAATGCACAGGACTAAAGCAGCATTGCCAAATTCAGATGTTTTAACCTTTCAGGTTACACAAACATCTTCACGACGAAGATGAATGTGCAGTATAAAATTCTTGTCACACAGACAGATCTCAATCAACGCTGCAGAGCATTCCTTTTGAAGTTTTATCTACAAATTCAAATGCTTTTAGGTTGTCTGGTTTGCATTCATTTAGTGCACTTTCCTCAGTTCTTGACATTTTTGGCCCATTCTCATGATATTCCACTTTTCTAATATCCTGAATTACTCCGATGAATATGACATTATAAATGAGACCAAATAAAAAGTGACCTTTAAGGTTTTTAAGGTTAAAATACTGAGGAACTAGTCATATTCAGGGAAAGATGAAGGCGCCTGTGAGGATACATAAAGTGTCACTATGCTGTTAAACACATGTTGCCTTTAAGGTGGAAGACGGAGAATTGAGTGGAGCATGAAACAGCAATTTTAACATCTCTACTGCGAGTCTGTTTCACCAGCAGGGATTTGAAGTGGCAGTAAAATGTCACTTGAAGCAAAACTTTTAGCATCTGTTTAAGAACCCACAGGTAAACTATGAAACCAGTTGCTGTTTAACAAGAAAAAGATGGACTGGAAAAGTAAAATGGAAAAGAGGCTCAAGAAGGGAAAGGCAGAATATCAGGACCAGTAGCCCCAGCAACACACACAAGTCTCTCTGAAACTGCCACACTCCTTCTCACATGACGGCCCCTGTGCAGGCTGTCCTAAGCCAATTACAAGTGGAGGTTTAGTTGGAGAGTTGGCAGGGAAGGACTACTTGGAAGAAGCCCAAAGTCCATCACCTTCTGGCCTTTCCAGAGATGGCAACGGGATCGGACTTTGGTAAGTCAGTCAACTCCAACTTTCTCTGATGGAGTGGCATTAATACTGCAAGAGGAAACAAACAGGAAGACAACAATCTCCCCTCTGTCCACTCATCCATGTTGTAGTGTGTGTCTGTTTATGTGTTTGTGCACGTGTGGCTTTACTGCTGTACCTGAGTCTAAGGTCTCGATGGTCCTCAGCAATCAGATGCCTCATTGGGAGCACGAGGGCCACTACCTAGAACACCGAGATAGCTACACTTTGACCTTTGAGCACCAGCCCAATATATACTATCGGTACTGTACACAGCAGATATACAGGTGCACATGAATAATAAGGTATCGAGGCCGCCACTTCTGGCTGTTGCTACCGACAACTGAAAAATTGTCTTCTGCATTAATGACCATGTCTGTGTAGGACATGTGTGTCATGTGTTGAAAAGATGCTGTTAAGTAGAGACATGCTTACCACTTTATTAATAGTTTATACCCAACAACTACAAGGAAGAAGGCAACCATCACATATATGGCTCAGGACAATTACTGTCATGGAGAATAGCCTTCTTGAAACATTCAATGGCACAAGACGACAGCAGTCAAGACAGAGGGGTATATTCCACTCTTCTCTACAGTGGCAGTGACCTTAGCAGACACAGGGTCAGCCTGTCAGCCACACTTGTTAAGCATGATAAGGGCAAAGGACCTGCTGCTGTTGCTGCGCTCTCAGCCCTGAGCAAACAGCAAAAAAGCCACAAAGATGGAAGCATTTCCCCAAGTTACCTGTGTGAGCTGCTTACTGCTGCTGAGTTTTTCAGTGAGGGAGCTCAGCTGTGCTCTGATCCTCTCGTTGGCCCTGTGCAGCTCTTTGGCTGAAAGCACGGCATCTTCCTTTGCGCTCCGAAGTACGTCAATGTGACGCCGTTGAGAGTCGATACGCTGCTGCAGAGAAGAGGAGGAGGAGCAGTGTTGGGCCTTCATTAGCATCCTCTTCCTTCTCCACCTCCTTTTCGCTCCTTTTGTCCCATGTTCCCAGGACTCATGTTGTTCACGGTCTAACAGTAGGAAGCACACACAGAAGCTTCAAATTTAACAAGTGCACGTAAAAATTAAAAAAAAATATATCCATATTTAGACGCATACTGGTACAGTATGTACATTGTAAGTGCTGACATGTGAATGCACGTGATCCTCTAATTTTTACCTTCTCAAAAGTATCAAAGCTCAAAAAACCTTTTAAACTCTTAATTGCGTCTTAGTTACTCTTCATTGGTTGTTTTCATACAGTATCAACAAGTAATGCATTTTTTTCTTTCATGAAAAAATAAAGTTTTAGTTTTGTACAAAGGTTAAACCTCATCCTACCTTGTGTAAAAACACTGGGCTGGTTCCTGTCAGATACTCTGGCTGGGGCCTCTTTGCCTGACAACAGTGAACATCTGTAGGACTGAATGAGCAGAGAAACCAGAGACCAACATGAAAAGCAGCTGTTAAACCGAACACAACCAGTTGACATGTTGCGCTTCTTAAAACGCAGCTCATAATGACACTATGATCACACAGGCTGTTCAGTTTAAAGTGACAGGACAAATCAGCCTGCGCTTTAATAATTCACCTGAGCACGTTAAACTGACTTCAGATTCGACGCTGCTCAGCACGGATATAACTCCTGACAGATGCTTGCAAATGCCGCCTTTGTTCAATCACTCCCTGAAAACCCTGATTCACTCCTACAGTGTGACGTGTGTGTGTGTGTAGTCATTTGAACTTATAGGCATGTATGTGTGACAACTCCCAATTGCACATCGTTTGTAGCGACATCAAAGGAACCCCCCACCATCGCTACATCCCTCCTTTGCTACCCGTTTCCTTTGTATATGGGGTCAGGTAGGATTTGATCAGTGCCAGGTTTGATCACACGGTGCCTTGCAGACAGGAGAGAGGAGATGAACCCTTTGGTTTGTGACATAGCGTGCCGTGAGGAACCAGGGCTGTCATAGAGATAAACCCAAGAGAAGGTGATGGGCATACTTAGCAGATCTGGAGTCAGGGAAACTAAAGGGGATCTGAGAATGAGGATACTGACAGCTCCTGGTTATGTTAACAACTCCTTCTTCCTCTCTGCCTTCTGGAAGAAGGGAAGCAAGGACAGGATACAGACTATCTCCAAAGGTCCCCCTCTATACTCTCTTCTTGACGGACATATCTCAAGTGGGTTAGGAGCTGCCATGTCCTGCCGTGAAGTGGTTTGACATGGACAACACAAGGGTCTGGACCTATTGATTTTACGGCATGGAGAGAGGGGAAAAAGATGTACCAACAACCACATACTGTATATTCTCACGATACACTAGTGCAGCCAGAGCCAGGTTAAATACAGCTTTAATGTTTTATCAAGCTGATCAAAGTATTAATGTAGTCTGGGCCTTTCATATATGAACATATATCAAAAACAGAATTTAATTTCTTTATGTTTTTCTACTTGCATGATGAACACTCATCTGCTGCTGTAGCTGGATGGCATCTGAGGCCTGTGATGCACGAGTATCTGTGACTTCACGGCATTCATTACACATCTAAATGACCAGAAACTACTTTAATTCTGGGCTAAATATATGTAATAATGATCATTTATGCACAGACGAACCTTGGTTTTTCGTCCATATGTTGTCCCTGAGTGCACACTGTTGAGACTGTCTGCATATTCTTCCCCACTGTCACTGCAGAGAAAAGTGAGAGTGGTTAGTCCAGTCCAGAAGCTGATCCAAAGACACGGTCCTAAAGTACCACCACTGAACACATATTCCAATTTACTGTTTATGGTTAATTTAGTTGACATCAGGGAGGGAAAAAAAAGTACATTTTGACCCCACCCCGTTACCAACAGAAAATCAATGTCCCATCCAATTTCAGAGCTGGAAGTGTAAATGTGGGTGTAAATGAAGTGAAAAGCTGCAGCGTGTGATGCTGACGGTGAATGCATCAACATGTATGAGAGCGGCTGTGGCCTTCATTAGCCCGCTGTGTGTGACAGACGTGTGTGAGAGGCACGGCTGAGCGGAGCCAAGCAAAGTTGCATCTGATGGACGCACTGTGAGGGCTTCCTGACACACACACACACACACAGACACACACACACACAGACACACACACACACACACACACACACACACACACACGTTTATTGACAGTGACCTTTGATGTGAAGGTGGAAGCCAGTGACATTTACGCTGGTGGGTTTATTAAGGTGGGGCCTGGGAGAAGCAGCAGAGGTAAAGACCACAGAGAGGGAATCCAGCTAAAACATGACAGGGCTCAGGGCTCGTAGTTAGGGTTAAACCTGGTCTGGACGGGGGCACAGGGACATGCTGAAAATCACTTATCCTTGCCACTTTCAAGACTTACATGGAAAAACACTGGCCGCTTCATACTGAACTTAAGCCCCAACTACATTTTTGTCATCTAGTATTCATTTCAAATCACTCTAAAGCATCATCATTTGATAAATTCTTGAAATCCATTCTCATGTGGAGGTAAAACAATGTCATTAAAACCAAGGTAAATCACTGACTTACTGGGAGCAAAGAGAACAGTTTGTCACATTAGAGTGCAATTAGAGGAAAGGAAAGCTCTTTAATCATCAAATGTCACTGAAGAGACATGAAGATGGTCTAATTTTTCAAATAGATCAACAAAGATGGATATTGAGCAACCATATAATAAGGCTAAAGCCTGTTTATGTGGCTGTCAGTGACCTAACACCAGTGTACTAACATTGCCTCTGCTTCATCCTGACTAGAAAACAAAAGTGCTGATCTACCCAAAATGGCCTGCTGCCTCCAGCAGCACAAAACTTGAGAGTGGGAGCCAGAGGCAGGCATGAGAAGAGGGGGGGAAAAAAAGAGACAAAGACCAGCCTTAATAACTGACATCTTTCTTTGGCATCTTCTTAGACCAAACCTCCAAAGGCAGAAATAGCGTATTTCCAAGAATGCTGACCACAAATATTCCTTAAGAAGACCACTGAGATAGGAACGACACTGAAGGCTTTACTGTCGCAAATCAGGTGGCTGCTGTTTAAATAAGACCCCTTCCTCACAAATCCGTTTAGATCCTTCCCTCAGGTAAAGACTATATTAGATTGCTGCTTATTAGCCACACGGAGAGGGCATTAGGAAAACAGGACATAGCCGCACCAAGCTTCTGCAAAAAGGCCTCGTATGAATACCGATGGGCTGGATTACTGACTGATGAATCTGTCGACGACTTACTTGGACTGAGAAAAAGTGAATAAAAGGAGGAGTGCCGGGGAGAAAAAAATGAAGGAAAATAAATATCAGTGATTGCTCTGAGTGCCCCAAATGAAATCATTCCAACCATCACTCAACCGCTGCTGGCTCAGTGGCCTTTTTTGCATAAAACATACATGAAATAATTACTGTCGATGGTTCTTAATTTAGAGGGTGTTAAACAGCTTGTAGACATCTGGTACTGAGCCGAGTAGGGTCATTCAAAATTTATCCAACTAAATTAAGGCAAGCAGTGGGAAGAGGTGGGTGGGTGAGATTGGAAGGAGGTGTGTATGCAAGCGTCACACACACACACACACACACACACACGAACTGATGTGCCACAAAAAATAGAAATAGGCCTATACACAGGGTGAGCTTCCATAAATATATGGATGTGTATATGTGTGTGTGTGTGTGTGTGTGTGTGTCTAGTGGAGGTGGGTGGTGCTTGCACAGGGATCCTTAGCGCTGTCAAGAGGGGGGTTAGTTAATATGCAAAGGACCAGTAAATTAAATCAAACTGCCAAACTGTCAATTTTGGGTAACGTGACTAGTGCTCGAAAATGGCATCACTGGAAGGTATCAAGGCTTCTGCGGCCCCCTTTATCCCTGGGCTTTTCTGGCATCGGTTCAACTCTGTGTGGAGAGGTGGCTAATTTTACATGCAAATTTCAGTCAATAAGCTCCAAGCAAGGCATCCTAGGATATTTCAAAGGATCTGACAGTGGTTTCCCCCTCCTCTCTTCTTCTCTCTATCATTCTTGCTAGCGATCTTCTTTTGGATTCTGAATACCAACTAGACAGACAATGAAATTCAATCACCCATTTGGTTATGTTTTGCATACGCAGGTTGTCCCCCCCATGATCCAGCCAGCCTACCGTCTCTACTCCAACCATGTGAAAATAATGAGGAAGTGAGAATGTGTGTAAGAGCGTCTGCGTGCGAGCATCATTACCTATCTAGGCTTATGTCCTCCCACTCGTCCTTAGCGAGACTTGGGCTGTGGCCTTGGCAGCTGATAGCTTGATTGCGGCTGACTTTTCGGTGGCACTGCCGGTGCGGTGGACCTCTGAGTTTAGAGGTTTTGAATTTGACCTTGCTGCTAATGTTGCTAGCAATCCCGGCTGTCCGTGCTGGTCCTGCTGCACAGTTTTTATAGAAATCCCTGGCTGCTCTGAGGATCCCTAGATCCTGTCTCAGTTTGAGCAACTGCTGTTGGAGCTGGGTAGCCTCCTTCTGTGCGGCAGCCAGCTGGACCTCTAGAGCCGCGATCTCACGGCAATGCTGCTCTTCCTGAGATAAAGCTGCCTCTTCACGGACGGCTTCCCGGGTTCGCAGATGATCCAAGGATGCTTTGAGTGTGCAGCAGTTTTTAGTCAAGTCTTCCCGCGCCTCAAGTAACTGCTCCTTCTCATCCCTTAGTAACTCAGCCTCCTCCTCCAGGGAGATCATCCTCCGCTCCAGCTGTTCAATCTGAAGAAATCACAGAGAGAAGCCCTCAGTGGTACATCTTTTTTACCCCTTTTTATATTTAGCATTATACAGTTAAAACTCAGTAACATTCAGAGCTCCCACTTTTCACTACGATACAACTGTTGTCAAAAAAACAAGCAAAAATAAAACTGAAAGATATTGGCCTGAAAATTGTGCAGCAAAAGTAATACAAATTAAATTACTCTGATATATTAAATTTGGAGTTTACAGTTGATGGCTTCACCACAAAATGCTAGTTTTGCACGCTAATGATTTTAGGGAGGGCTAAGCAGAAAGCTCCTTGGGTACTTGAGACTGCATTTACACCCCACAGCAAGATTGTGAAATTCACATAAATTTAGCCATTACATCCACAAACGCTGAAGCAGGATGTTGAAACGAGGTGTGATTTGTTAGAAGCCATTTGGTGTAACAGCCATCAGGATTTAACAAAATGACATCTAAATAATCTGCCTTTTAAGAAAGGTTAGGGCTGGTTTAATTAAAATATGACAATCAGCAGTGATAATTTGTTGTGACTGATATCCCACTCTAGCAAAGCTAAGGCTATCACAGTGGCACACAGTCGGCCTGGTCACCCCAACAACCATGAGCACTTAGTCTTTTTGTTGGATCCTTGGTAGAGACTGTTTAACGGAAGAGCTTCCTACTGGGTTTGTGCCTGGAGGCAATATTCCCTTTTATTTAGCCCTCACTGTGGCTGCTGGTGAAGCCCTCTGCCTTTCAAACAAAATTACACACCTATCCCTGCTTTTGACTGCTTTTAAAAAGGACATATGCATAAATATATGCAGACCCCTGACATCTCTGATCTATAAGTTATGTTAAATCAACTCCATGCAGTATTTGCTGAAGTAGTTACACTTAGTACAGTAACAATTATTTCTGTCTCTCCTGACTTTTAAAATGATGACCTGACCTTTCCTCTTAAGTCTAGCATTTTCCACAGTTATGATTCTGTTGGATTTCTTTCATTGGCAGTGAAAGAACTTTTAATGATGGTACCGTGCTCTACCTTTTTAAATGACTGTTCCATTCGCCCGGAAGAGGCAGAAGCTTTTTTTGGAGTGCTGCTGTTGACCTGGCTCTCCTTTTCCACTTTGTGAAGCAATTCTGCAGACAGGAACAAAGCTGGTTATTGTGACACAATACGTCAAACTCATGCGCTCAATCAAAAAAAGAAAATCACGACAAAGAGGGTACATTAACTCAATTAGCATTATTAGGGCCCTAATTTTATTCACAGGGACCAGGTTGCCTTTTTCCTTTTGTCAATCAACTAAAGAGGACCTAGAGTGAAATATTCCCTTTATTCACCCATTTTATACCTTTAACCTGTCTTATTCCTTCAGCGGTGCACAAAGAAATAGGAAATCAGCGTTCAAAAGCACACGCAGACACATGCAATGTGCAACCTCTCTCGGGGGAACAAAAACAAACAATGAAGAGCGCTGGAATCCCTTGTGAACACAGAGCCCCGGGCTGCACTGCTTTGTAGTCCATTGGGTTTCCCCAGTGGACAACTAATCTCTGTAGACTAGTATAATTCTTTAGTTGAGGAGTTCAAAAGTGGCCGTGGCAGACATGTTGTATGTTTTGGGCTTTAAGATTACAACAGCATGCATACAGGAGTGCTTGGGGATTTGATACACACGTGTTGCACATTCTGAATCCAACCAGCCTAAATGTGAATGTTTTGATGGATGAATAAAAACGCCTGCTCTTGCAAATTTCTCTATAATAGAAAACACAGAAAAACAATACACAACTTTGTGCCTTTCATGTCCACATTCAAGAAAATGTGATGAAAATCATCTATAAAAGGTGGTTGGAAACGCTGAATATTCAGGACCTCAACTTTTCAGGTCAGCTCATCTTCTGGAGTTAAAAAAGAGGCCAGAGAGGCAAAGATTAACAGGAGAATGCGTTGCTGGATGTGGGGAGGAAGTGTGGCCCCCTTCGCTTTGCGTTGGAAGTTTGTTACTCTGAATTAGCTGACTCTTTTGTCTTCTCAGCGTGTCACACTCAATCAGATGCAGCACCAAATAGGACGGGAGGGCTGCCGGGCTCGCTGGATACATAACCAGGTTGGGAGACAATTATCCTGCACCGGCACTGGTGGCATGGGAGTTGGCACCTCAGCAATACCTTGATAAGAAGACGTGGTGGCTCCCTAGTCACTCGCTGTTGAAGGAGGTCCTGGCAGTGCAGCATATATTACCGTCCCTCCCACGTCCTCTCGTGGGCTGCAGAATAAAAGCTCCTATTCCTTTCATCTGCTGCCTTTTGTTAGCGTGATCGTGGCGTGAGTGCTTCAACTCTCATTCCCTTTGATCGGGCCACAAAGGTTCATTTGGAGCAGATTTTCTGGCCTTTCATAAAGCTTTCTTAATATTGTCATGACTTTTTATGGACTCAAAAAAAAAAAAAAAAAACCCAAACAACCCAACAAATTAATTAAGAGGGACAAACCTAAATTCAAATGTCAGTGTAGACAATTTTGCGCCAATTTAAGTGCAGACAGTAATAAAATTATTATTCTTTTGAAGTAAGTTCTTAAAACTGCTTTTTATACAGACAATAAAACGGTAATGATGTAAAAAGCAGTCCTTCAGACAACTGAGAAAAGATAATCTCACTCTCTGCCTCAATTTCATCGAACAAATAATTTACAGTGAACTGTGTGTAAACTTGTTAGAATTTAACAGTGAACGACAGCAGGAAAAACTTGCCATTTTGAAGGATCGTCTATCACAGCATTTCTCCTGACTCAGCTGTCAATAGGAGAGGATCTGCTATTTAAATCAGTGTCAGACACTTGTAGCACCACCTGACACTTCACTGGTTGTGAAGTAAATTAAAGTGATCTACAACAGATTTGTTATTGAACCAGTTAATTAAAACCGGTGGACTCAATGGTCTCAGCCTGACAAAAGGTAGCAGATTGGATTAAACGCAGCGTATGTTACAACTGTGCTAAGGATATATGCAAGACAAGATGGATGCCACTTGAACTTCCAATCAACTTGCAAGGTGTTGATCAAGTCTTAATTGAATTGTCTTGTTAAATCCACTGGGAGTCATGTTATTAATTCTCCTCACAAGTCCACATGGCCCAGAGGTAAAAGAAGCAGTTCAAATGTGTCCTCTTGTTCTACATGTCTTCTGCTACAGGTGGAATTTCTGATTTTCTAGTTTATTACAGTCATTCATTTTCTCTATTTACCTTTGTGCTCCTCAGCAAGACAGAGGTGGACTTCCTTAACGGTGGCCCGGTCCATGGCAGCCTGGACTCGCAGCATGTCCAGTTCCTCCTCCAGGCTGGTTCTGCAGATATGGTTTTGACACAGCATGTCAGATGTGTCCTTTAATTCCCCAAATAAATGTATTTAATAATTAAAAAAGAGTTCACTGTGGACTCTTATGGTAAAAACTTTTACCACGTTAAAAGAAATCTTGCACACTTGCTTTCTCAGTACTGACTTTGACTAATTAAAATGCTTTATAATTCATTAGAAAATCAAAGTGACAAGAAACATGAAAACAACAATGTAGTGTGTGTGTATGTGGGCGAGAGACACAAAAAGAAAAAGACACACTCAGACTAGAAGGTGTGCACAATTACCTCAGTGCAATTAGCTTGATTCCTGCTAAAGGCTAATTATGTGGAGCCATGCTTGAGACTTTGCACTTTCAAGTTATTATTAGGACCCCAGCTGAAGTCTACAGAGGATACGCACAAGCCCACTGAGACGAGCACACCTGAAACATACACCTAATTTCCCTCCCCTCTGCTCCAGAGAGTCTGAGAGAAACGCTAAAAACAAGCTCCTTCTACTGTAGTGGCATTCTTCACTGAATTAACCTCATTACAGCTGTAGGTCTTCTATCCATTGGAAGGTGCAGCAGGGAGGATATGCTCCAAGTGTTTAAAGACTGACAAGACTTTCGTTGCATGATGGCATTTTACTTATCATAAAGCAAAACATTTTTTTTCCCCTCTGCATCAACCAAGGCATTTTTCAGCATTGATCCCTCAGGGGGGTTGAGGAAGCAGATGGATATGTGTCGCTCCTCTATAGATTTTACTCCATAAATGAACTTAAGTCGATGAGGTACCGGCATTGCCTTATGTGTCCAGGCTGTTAATGGGACAAATGAGCTGAAATATGCAGTATGTGAAGGCTGCTGATTCCATCTCATGTTTCTCTTTTATGTCTTTTCACATGCTGATGGTATTGATGCTAAACTGAAGTTCGCGTGCAAAATATTCAATTTTGTTGAAGGATGAGCTGCTATCATTGATGGATAATGGATAAGATTGCATGTGGAGCTTGTTGGAGAAGGACTCCAGTTTCACATCATAACACTGTAGTAGAGATGCAGCAATTTCTGCAGTTGTACTGAGCAGCATTTGTCCAACAGACAGAGAAAAAACAAATTCGCAAACCTACAATATTTGAAGAATTGAAAAAGTACAAAATATCAATAAATAAATAAAATAAATCTATAGTAGTGATCATCCTTATTTAACTATGATATAGTTTATAAAGAAGGAAAATTAAAGGGCTGCAGACCTCTCTTTCACAGGTTACAATTACCTTAAATGTACACAGAAAAGGGCGATAAGTGGAACTTGTGCTTCTCTGTAATCCTCCACATCTGAATAGTTCTCAGTACAACTGGAGCACTGGGCAGCTCTGGGCCACCTCAAAGGATGTAATAAAGGAAGGGCAAGAACAGAATTCTGAAAAAACCATGATGAAAACGATCATTTGGATATAAACTGAGTCAGGAAATGCTACTCAAAGTCCTGTATGAAATCCCTACACTTGAGCATATTGAGTATCCAGTTGTACCTGACTTTCAGTAAAACAAGGAAGCTAAATCCAGACATGCTAGCATGCTAAATTTCTTTCCCCTCTCAACTCGGCGGCTTTACCTAAGGTAGAAAAAACTCAGTACGGATAAAAGTAAAGAAATTTTCTTGAAGAAACTAAACTAAAGGCAACAGACAGGTGTTAGGTTTGATAATGAGGTGGTCTGAAATCTAAGTCTGTGCCTCATGCTGCTCCTTTGGCCTCATTTCTGAAAACATTTTCTTTCTTGGGCAGTGCTAGAACTTCTGCCCAAAGCGATCCACTCCGTGTCATTTGATCTCGACTCCACCTGCGTTGTAAGTAACACAGCTTAGAGCACAAACTGCCAGCCTCCATCCACAAGGGTTTACAACACAACATCATCTGCAGCCATTGTGTATTCACATCCCAGACTACTCTTGGGTTCTCGCGCCGCACATAAAAATACACAGGAAGATTAGGGAATGGGGTGAGGGAGTGAAAACACCTCTGGCATTTTTATCGCTGGGGAAAGAGTCTTGTTTTGCGGGGCTTTGGTGAGGGAGTCCCCGATGGTTAAATAAGGCTAGTGGGCTGTTCATTCATGGAGGGAGTTTGGGTGGAAAAGTCACTGTGGTCAGCAGAAACGGGGACTCCCTGGAGGAGTTTACATGGCTCACAGCTATGTTTTAGCTGCAGGTGATGCAGCAGTGAGTCTTCAATGATACATTATGATATATAATGATGGCAAGAAATACATAGGCATGCCGTAACCACTACCACTACTTAGTAGCAACGGCTGAAAACAACCCAGTATTTCTGCAACGTCCACTAAAAATATTAATACTAGAAAAGGACTTGGATAATGCAGACCTCTGCCAATCAGCTAATTACCCCACATACTAAGTTAAACCTGTAGTAGAGTATATATATATATATATAT
>BJFM01001252.1:470277-490787 GCA_016586285.1 Arothron firmamentum
CCCCCCCCCCCCACACACACACACACACTGTATTTGTCATAATTGACTGTAGTGTGTGCTAGCCCACCGTACCTGTCTTCTGACGGAACTAGCGGATCTCCGATGAAGGATCCGACCCTCTGGCCTGGGATCTGGTCCTTGGGAAGAGCTCCAGTGAGGGTCGGGGCAGGACATCAGAGGTGCATTATCAACCTGCTCTGACACTGCTGGCTGTGAGAAAAGCAATGTAGACTATATGTCAGTTATATTTCACGATGAAAATCACATGAACAAGTTTTGAAGCTAAAAAACAGTGTGGAAATGATTTTAAGATAAGTTGGGAGCAGATATTAACTGCTTGCAGACTTGTTTGAGCTGTTTCCTAATCTGGCATCCTGCTGTGTTGGCCTGTCCTGTATTCCATCCATGTTAACTTGAACACAGAACAAACTACCAAAAACTAAAACAAACCAACTACCAGCTGGCTTATAAATGTCATGGCTTTGTACGAGGCAATAATTCGGTAACACAAGAAAAACTCCGATGTTTGTACATAAATTGCACCAATCATACCACTTGATTCGGTCACCTTAGTGCATAAATTCTCACAACTATCTTAAGAAGTGTACAATGCTTGAATCCAGTGCGCCCTGCAAATTTCAAAAACACGTCCAATCTAAACTGTGGACTCGGCATTTTCTGGAAAACGGTGTTTGGAGTAAAACTGCAGAGGAAGTCATCACCTTTTTGCCAACAAGTCCTGATTGCATTATCAGAAACCTGGCATCTGGGCGTGACCTTGTTAACTGCCAGGGTAATCAACTTTAACCGAAGGGGAGGAGAGGGGATGATAAATTATTAGTGAGGAAGATTTTGTTCATGTTTTATTAAATTGGCCTGTCAAAAGGGGTTGGTCAAATTATCTGGGGCCTCGTTTATTGGAGGCCGGCCATATTGGCGCATCTGTTACAATTATTTATAATTTCTAGCGAGTCAGGAGGACGAACAATTTTTTTCAGTATCATCTTTATAAAGTAATTTAAAAATGATCCTATTTGGGAGAGATTTTCTTTACTCACAAGCTCTCTCCTCCCCGTCCTGATTTTCATCCAAACAGAAACTGGCAAACAAAATCGGCAAAAGGTTAAATGAAGATGTAAATAGAGCTTTTTAGAGTAAGGTAAAATAGTTTGCTTAAATGAACAGACACAGATAAAGCAGAGATGATTAAAGGAGCATGAGAAAGCATCCAGGTGCAATGAAAAAAGCAAGAGACAGGAAAGGAAAGGGGGAAAAAAGAGAAAAGCCAGTCCTGGTAATTACCGAACACGATTAGGTTCTTGGGGGAACTTGTCTGGCACTCATCGCTCTCATTGGTGAGGATGCGGCAGGCAGGACCATATGGAGTGAGGCTTGTGATTGCGCTCCCTGAAGCTCGTGACCCGTCTGCTGCCGAGCCCTTGAGCTGAATGTGAAATGAGACTTGCCAGACCTAATGTTCTACACATGCACCATTTATGCCACAAAACAAATCTGATCAATGTTAATTATGTCGCAGCTATAATCAGGAGGGGCCCTGCCTTACAAACATGCACCGCTACATGCATGCACATACTCGCACAGGCTGAGAGGTCCGTGTTAGGGGGTACACATTCTTCAAAAAAAAAAACAAAACAAAACAAAAACCACAGCCCAATACACACGAGTTTAGCATAAACTGGTCTACGGTGAAGCTTACGGAAGGACAATGTGTAGTGAGTAGGATGTCAAGTACGTGTGTGTTGTTGTGCTTGCGTACGCAGCCCCGAGACCTCCCACACAGTCTGCTTGACCCGAGCGTTTTACAGTCGAACGTGTGAGCGCCCGTATCGGCTGAGGCACATGGCTGTTCTTCATTAATGAGGTGAGCTGTGCCGCAAAGAGGTTCTCGTCTAATGAGAACAGTTGAGATGGAAAAAGAAAAAACACAACACTGGATCTGATGTCATTACTGCGGTCCTGGCGCTGGACATGGCCCAGCTCCAAACACACACACTCATGTTGACAACATTTAGTGAGTAGAAGAGTGGAGTGTCATTTTAAAGCAGTATTTTAAAACAGAACATAATTTAGCTATATAAATACTGTACTGTCCTACGTGGAATGAAGAGGGATATAAAAACACAAGCAGGGTGCACTGTCCTTGTTACATGGACTCCTGACAATGAGCGTTTATAATGGTCTTCCAAATGATAAGGAAAACAATGTTAAAATGGATTAACCATGATCAACACCAAGCTTTTCATCACAGTTACCGTGGGCTACAACACTCCATAAAAGCCCTGAAAAGACACTGCACATAAAAACACACAAGAAAACCCTCTGGCTGACCTCCTTCTCTTTGTCAGGCTGTTGGTTGGAAATTATTTACAGATTGTTGTTTTAATGATGACTATGATCAAAAGAAAAGCCTCACCTAAGTCAAACATGACCCTGTATAGAGGTGGGTGTATCCATGCACATGCGTGTTTGCGACCGCTACTTTAATTACACATCTAAGTCTACATTATCAAACGTACGTAACAAACCGGTAGGAGATGCTTATGTGCGTGGGACGCACTGTGATAAACATGAATATCTTCTGTGGAAAATAAGGGGTAAAATTGAGAGTTTCAACAATGGCACAGAAGTCATAAGGACTTCTCTATTCATAGGAAACTTTTCTGGAGTGAAAGAGTTTGCCTGATTTTACCTTTCCAGTGCTGATGAGAGTGTAACCAGTGCTTTGAATGCCTGCCCATTTACCCGTACAATTACCAACTTACCACTCATTTACTGTGGGGCAGCCTCCAGAAAGCCTCGGGTCTGTTATGGATTATAATGCTGGTCTTTAATCACCACAAAACTCCGACAATAGCCAAACACTAAACTGGTGTAAAATTCACCGATGCGGTTTGGAGGCATCTGATGATTAAACGTTCATTTTAGCTAGCTTTTTGTGGACTAATGAGGGCGCTGCCTGCTCCAAAACTCTGATGGTGACTACCCAACCTGGCAACACCATCCTCCCAACTTGGCAGTTTGTTTAGATCGCATCTTACTGCGCATGGGGGGGTCATCCAGTTGCTGATAACTGTCCAGACCCTGGAGCTGAAAGATCAGGGTACAAGGCCATTTTTTGGTTTGCAATTATGGAGGAACATTTCACTATTTTAGTGCAGACATCTACATTATTTACACTGAAAATATGTTCTCTAGCCATAACAAGCAAATTTGCGAAGGATAAGAAAACTAGATAAAAACATAACTTTATTATTTGACAGCAGAGCATTAATCAAATTCATGCTAAGCTTGCAGTAAAGCCTTAACACAAAACAGGAAGACACACAAAGGAAATATAAAACAATGGGTGTTATTCCTTTTACCTCCTTCCCCACCACCTTCCACAAAACCACTGCGGGAGGGGTGTTCAAAGCCGCAGCTCTGGTCCGTATTCAAATGAGGGCTGCGTTTCCCTTCTGTGCCCCCGTTGCGATCAACACTTTGATCACCTCCAATGGTACCTTCCACCATAACATTTAAAATTAAAATCAAATCTGCCCTAACAAGCTAAGAATTAGAATTTAACAGGTGTTCGGGAGGAAGTTGTTACAGAATTTGCGATTATGTGCTCGGATACACACACCTTCTTTCAAACACTCAAAGTCGCAGACACGTATCTACACACAGACACACAACCTGTGAGTGAAATTACAGCACGGGAAACAGAAAGCCCTCCTGACTGAGCGCTATACCTTGGGATACCTGATCTGTTCACTTTGATGTCAGTTGGTAAGAAAGTTAAAAAAACAAATTAGCCAGACAGCACCTACATGTGTTCAGCAAACAAAACTCAATATTAATTTCTGACACAGATCTTGCACCGAATTTCTGTAAATACACCTCAGCCCTAGAAATATGAGATCTCTTTTCCCCAGCCTGACCTGGCTGTGGAAAAGGCGTGGGAACATGTCAGTGCAGCATGCATGCACGCTCTCACGTATATGCAGCATGCATACATACAAGCCCATCTTCTCTAAATGTAGTATTAATTACTGAGGGAACACTGCAGCATTGTATTTAATTACTGGCTAAATGATGTATTTATATTTCGCTGCTGGTTAAATTAAGAGGGTTAAGTGAGGCAGCGTGATTGTAACGCATTTAACATTTGAGCCGATATCTTTTAACTTCCAGAGTCTGGGAGCAGCATTATCAGACGTACTAACAAATTAAATAAAACCACTAGAGCCTACAAGGCCAAAGAAATTACTACTGCTGCAATAATATAACCAACAATTAAAATATTCTAACATGTTTTGTAGCTATATAAACCACTTTAAAACCCAGTTGAGACAAATGTAATGCCTGAAGCTAATGATTGATTGATGAAGAATAAGCTTGTATCAAAGGGTACAATAGATGGAGACCCAATTTGCCTTTCAGTCTTTGGTGGTCCAAAAACATCAATCAGCACATCCTAAGAAGCTGTTAAATGACAATTACACTGTGGCAGCAGCATAGTCTCCGCAGCCCTGAGGTGGCGATTCAAAGGCATCGAGCCAAACCCAAACGCCACACTGGCTGACAGATGTACAAATGTAACTCCCACATCATCGTCAAGAACATTATTGGGCTAAATCACCCCTCTCCACCTATTACCTATCTTTGCTATCTGACTAGTGTGTGATAAAACGTTTCTCAGGTGGTTGGGTGGGCTGATAGAAAGTGAGTGTCGGTGCAGGTCCGGGATTGAGATCAGAAAACTGACATGAAAGACTCTGGCGCTCAGAGAGATGGATAGGTCAAGGATGAAGTGGAGAGGTATTAAAAGAGTGATACTTAGAAAAAGAAAACTGCTGGAGGCTACGCTGGTGCCTGTCAGTTATTACTTCGCTTACTAATCAACCTCCATCCTGCCTTATATTTACAGTTACACTAAACAGTTGACTGAAAGATGGATCACACTGATGTTTTTTATAAAGCAATTTCAAACATCTGCAGCAGGAAGGGTAAAAAAAAAAGAAATCTCTGCTTACACTAAAATCTTAAAGCACCTGATGAACTTTAAAAGAGACTTCTGTTGAGGATAAAGACTTGTAATTACCTTAAAGTTGGTTTGTTTGTTTGACGTGTGATGAATGGAGGTGTGCTGAGCCTGCTGCTGCTGCTGCTGCATTTGTTGCCGTTGCAGCTGGGACTGAAGCTGCAAGATGTCCTTGTCTCTCCGAGCCAGCAGGGCACTTGTCTCCTGATGACTTTGGCGGAGGTTGGCCTCACTTGATACAAGGGCCTGGTAGCGCTGACTCAACTCTGTGTACAGCTGCCAACAGAAATAAACAGGAATAAAACAGTTGGAAAGGCAGAGGGAGAGCACGCGAAGAGAAGGAGCGATGACTATCAGACACACAAAGTGTCACATTCATTTTAGATGCTAGTGTAGTGCATAAAGTTTAGGGACAGAGACCTTTTATTGTATTTAGACTGAGTCTAACTCTAGGCTAGACTCAGTCATGGAATAAAATGCACAGGTTATAATAATAGAAACTGTAATGACTTTTGAGGCTCCACATGTGTACAGATGTGCGAGTACCCTCTGATAGGATGAGGTGTCAGCAGTATGTGCTTCTTCTTGGTTCCTCAGGACTTTCTGTGTGTCCAGGTTGAGACCTTCCAGCTGCTTGATCAGTTGGCTCTGCTCAGCTGCATGTCCTGCACTCTGTCTGTAGAGGGTCTGCACCTCTGCATACTCATGTCTACGTTCACACACAGACAAAATACGTCATATGAATTTATAAGCTGCATTATGACTTATGAGACATGACAGTTACGCATTTTAAAATGACAGCATCATAGTGAAAACTGTGCCCCCAGGAATCGGCACAAAGTGTTTTACTAACTTATAAGGCCATCTTTAATCACCGAGCTAAAAGCTTAAGACAGGTCTCTAGCCCAGGTGTGACTGACACATCAGAGTGCCTCTGGCATTAAAACAGAAAAGTAGTTAAAAAAGGTTGAGCTTACCGCTAAGACTCCTACAGTTCTCACAGTTTTTATCATATCGACTAAAGCTTAACCAAAGCCTGCCCCGTTTTCCCTTTTCTTCCTTTTTTAAAGCACATGCACTATGCAGGGCTTATCAAGTGGCTTTATGTGAGCCAGAGTGGAAGAAGCCTGTGACACCCACAAGCCTCACAGTGTAGAGAGCCTTACCATGCTGCAGACATTTTGCTCTGATATGTATATGCACATACAGGTTGTAGGCAGATAATGAGAAAGAGTGAAAAGACTCTAAAGTGTGACGTTTTCACCGTACTGAAGTTGACTGAGTTGTGCATCTTTTGCTGCTGCTTCCTTCTCCTTGGAAGAAAGTTGGTCTTCCAGATCGCTGCAGTGGCTCTGCAAGCTGGACAGCTGCTGCCAAGAGTTGTGTAGTTCCGCCTCCAGTTGCTGATGTAGGAGAACAAAACATTTCAGGCACATTCGGTAAAATAAGTCGCAATCATTAAGTATGGCTGATCAATTTGATAATTATGAGGACTGACAAAATGCATGTTTCATAGGACAACATCTGCGGCTGCTTTCATGCTGATTTCACTGTACTGCAGCAGGAAACAAGGTGTTATAGACAAGTTTAATTAACAAAGAGAAGGTGTATAACCTGGCCTGTGAAAATGTGTTGAAAAGCACCACCACTTTAAGAAATACCAAAAGCACCAACATCCAGAGGAAAAGTAAAAAACAAAAAAAACAATGATCCAGGCTGTCTGGTAACTGATGAAAAAAGACTGAGAGTTTGTTTAAACAGCAATAATTTCTCATTTGAATTTGGAAGATAGTAAGACTAACGCTGCTCAAGGAAGACTGTAACGCAGCATGTATCACTTATCTATCTCTGCTAGTTAATTATTCATTTCTGTGCAAACCTTTGCCTTGTTAAACAAATTGGCATGATGGAGCCATAGCAGCACCCACATTCTCCATCTCCATATTTCAAATCAAGGTTTGATACAAAAAAAATTAGGAACAGGTGGAGTGTCTTAGGCTGTGATGGATGTGCATAGGTGAGTTGCTGGGCTTTCTCCAATCCACGTGTAATTACTCTGCAGCCCTGACTTATTCAAGACTTTCTGTCTGCCTCCATTAGACTGGCGTACAAAACGTTAGCCTACAAGGGAGCATGTCAGATGTCTTGGAATGTTGGTTTTGAAAAGCAAATGTCTTGTGTGAGGGGATGTCATGCAGCAGCTGGTGGAAATGTCAATTAAAATTTGAGAAAATTTGGACCATTTGAATGTTTGAAGAACCACACCGCTGTCACAGTGGTTTGCAATCACTGTGGCAACTGAGATGGGATGCAAACAGGAAGGGTTTGGAATTAAGGTGAAACTAATGACAGCAACATTTGTGATCCATTCACCAACACAAATGGCTTCACAAAAGTTCCTTTTTAGTTTTCAGTCATGTCAATTCATTGGTTTTACCACCAGCATGGTAGACCTCTGTCTCTCTCTCTCTCTCTCTCTCTCTCTCTCTCTCTCTGCATTCTGAATGGTAATTTTTCTTTCCTTTGAAAATGGACTTTGCAAAAATGAATTATGTTCTTTTGATGCCTTTTTATATTCATATGCTGAGGAAGAAAAAGGATGAGGGATCAGACATCATCAGACAGCTCTAGGAATGCAGGAGAAAAGGAAACAGTGTTCTTCTATCGCTCTGTCCCCACGCTCGTACCTTGACTTTCGTCTGGGCAGCATCAATCTGCTCTAGCTGCCGGTTGGCCTGTCTCTCTTTCTCCTCCAGGTCAGCTCGCAGGGTGGCACAGCAGGATGTTAATCCCTCTTTCTCCTTCTCTTGAGCCAGCACCGCCTGCCGTTCCTCCTCCTCCTCCTTCTGCCTCCTCTCCATCTTCAATTCCTAGATAAGAGAAGAAGGAGAGCAGAGGGTCACGAGGGCCAGATAAACAGCGGTGACTGACAGAGAGAAACAGAAGAGGCAGGGCTTCAAACTGAGAGATTAAAAAAATGTAAGACAGAAATACAAAAAGAAGAAGCAACCTGTGGGGCTGAAACCGAGATGAATATGTAAACTGCAGACCGACTTCACTGCAGAAGCCCCCTGTATGGGCTGTTGATTGGCCAAGGTCACCTGGTGGTGCCGTACGACCGGACCCACGTGGCCAGATGCTGGTGAGAGGTGAGTCATGCCGCAAGAGTCATGCACACGCAGGTGCAGGGGCCAGTCTGTCGACTTTAATGACAGGCTCCTAATGAGAATGGTGAATGCTGCAAGACCCATTAGGCTCAACCCAGGTCTCCTTTGATGCTGTCCCCCACAATTTCTCGCCATGAGACCTCGCCAAGACGGTATAAGGAGCATACCTTTATCAATTAATCATACCCAGGTCCTATCTAAGCATAATTAGGGAGAAGCCACACCATTACATGCACACTTTTCACTTTCCCCACTGAAGCAGTCATTAAGTATTAATCTGCAAGTTAACAACCAGCTTTCTTTCCCCTCTGTCCTCCCCTCTTTCACACATACATGGGGACTTTCCAGCTGCTCAGAATACTCTGTTGGAAGTAAATAGAATTAAGGCTAAAGGGAGGACTGGATGGGACAGCACAGTTAAAAAGACATAAGAGAAGAGACCAATTCAAGACCAAGAGACACCATGCGCCCAAGGGCTGACTCTGTCTATTGTCAATTATTCTAATGCTAGTGGTTTAGAGCATGGGGGACTTGTCGTGTTCAATGTCACACAGAAAAAAAGGCTTCCCACCTCAGAGGCTCACACCCATCTTCTACTGCCCACACCTCACAATCTTTGTTCCACCAACCTTGAGTTCTTGACTGTTGTTGACCATTTGTTCACGGAGCGCCATCAGCTCCTTCATCAGAGCGCTCTGCTCGTCCACTGTCGTCCTCTTCTGCGCCAGGCTGTTCATCTCCTGCTGTTGGGCCACAACTTTCTGTGGGAGATGGCGAGAAAAGGCATTAAAAAAAAGAAAAGAGAAACAGAGCTACAGATTACATCATGCATTTAAGTCTTGGAAAACTGGATTTTCTCCAGAGTCTAAATTAGAAAAATCTAAGGAGTTTGAAGTTACAACTCATTAAATCTCACTTAAAAAAAATCTGTAAAAATAAAAGTATTAATCATAAAAGTCTCCCAAAAGGCTGTTATATTAAATGTTTTATTAATAGTGTACAGCAAAACAAGAAAAAGGTCTTCATTGACTTCAGATGTATCCTTGTTGTTACGTTGGCAAACTAATTTATTAAAAACCTGTCACAAAATATTACGCTGGCATAGGTTTGCTTCATGGTTTTTGGCAGCCTTTGTGGCCTTAGCGAGATGAGGCCGACTTCTTAACACTGCATCAGCTGGGGTTTGACATTGGCCTGGTAATCCACAGCCTTCTGTGGGTGCACCCTCTTCTCAAATAACACTGTGCTCTGGGATGCAATTAATTGCCATGTTGAAGGGGGGGAATCACTCAGATATATCCAGATAGTGGATTTAGCGTTCCTCACTACTCTTAGCTTGCTGCGCTAAGAACAGAGGGGCTTTAATAGAGATTTATACTGGAGAGCGGAAAATAAATTCAAACGTTGATAATGAGGTAGACAAGAACAATTTGAACCCCGCCAGTGCCAAATTGATAGAAAAGAAAAAAGGAGGGGTTTGGCCAAATTAAGAGGTCTCGGACAGAAAGATTAGCATTTGAAATTTCCCAGTGCAGTTCAAATATGAGAGCTAATTATGTTACAAAAATGGAAAGGTGTAGAAAAAAAGGGGAAAAAGAGCAGCAGACATTAAAAAAAAATCCTTATCAAAGTTGGACAGTGAAGATATTAAAAGGAGAGTACGATCCTTAGTGGATTCATTGGACCATGGTTCACAAGTCAAATCTCAATCTCAAATCCAATTACCGGTATTCACCGTTTGGTATGTATGGCTCAAAAGTGCAGGCTATGATGACCAATGACACAGCACAGAGCTCAACACTCTCAATGAGACTCCCAAATCTAAAGCTTTCTCACTTTCTGAGTGATCATTTGTACTGAAATAACAACTGTGGCGTTTATTCTGGCTATTTCTTGACAAAGTTCTGTAGCATGTGACTAATAATTATTCCTTATATTAGCTTTAGGGCCCATGTAAAGGCACACAATACTACAGATCAACATATTTTTCATATAAGCACTCAGAATCGGGGCCACGTAAGAAAAACTCTAATTAATCATTCATTTTCCAAGAAGAAATTTTGTATATTTTTTCCTGAACACACATGTGAAAACAACTTTATTGGTTCCAAATTGATCAAAATATCTACATAGACATACGACATGATGAAGCGATCTGAATGTAACTGCTGCTCTGAGTGGATCACAGCTGGGGCAAAAAACATACTTGCTGATGGCTCCATTGCAGCCAGTCTCATTAAGAATGAACATGACTCTCAGTGAGGGACACGAATGAAGGGGACTGACAGTTGATTCAGTGAAGTGATAATGATGCAGAGAAAATTATATTAGTGGCGTTATTATCATCTGCCATCATTTGATCATGGAATATTGTTTAGAGAGTAAAAAAAAAAAACAGGTAAGAGAATAAAAATGATAAAGGTGTTTGGTTAAGTACAGATAAGATGTGCTACTTATGAGCTTTTACATGGAATAAGTTTATTATTTTTGAGGTTATATGCCACCAAATAAAAAAAAAAAAAAGTAAAAATATGACAGCAATATACGTATACAGTATTTGTATATGGAAATGCATGAGGGACTCTGGAGTTTAGATGAGAGAAATTGGGCATAATCCCTACAGGATGGACCAATCATATCAGATTCATTTGTACATTTGTGGACGGACATTACCCTACCTGTTCCAGTTCCTCTATCATATGGTCTTTGAACTGGAGGATCTCCAACACTTTCCGGTCTCTCATCTCAGCTTTGTGCTTCTCACTAGCAGAAAAAGAAAAATAATAAGACAAGCGTTTCCAAACCTTTCCCTCCAGCTCACAATCACCTCTTTTATCATAATGAACTTTTGGGGGAGACAAAAACAAGCTGTCAGTTGGGGACCTGTTTGTTTCAACTCCTTCAGATCACCAGGGGCCACCCATTCCCTCCATTCATCATTGCTCCTTCAACACATCCCATGTCTGAGGCCTCCTCTCACGTCTCCTTACCTCTTCTGATCATCCCGCTCCCCTGGCAGACACTGAAATAAGTACGTGGCATCCCTGGAGGGGCTGTAATGCAGGCTGACCTAGGTACACTACACCTTCTTGTATATTGGGCTGTGTTCAGCATGTCCTGAGCAACCAACCAATCACTCTACAAGATCCACTCAGAAAGGGGAGGGTGCATGGCAGTTCCCAGCGGGCACCGGCGCTTGACTGGAGTCGACACAATTACCATGTCAATATCCTCCTGCACATCAGGTGATACGATATACACACACACTCTCTCTGGGTGCATGTTTCCTCCACCAGTCACAGGGGACCAGAACACTTTGATGGGATTCCTAAGGGGCAATAAAGAAGCTGAAGAGGGTGTGGAAAAATGAGGCACAGATATTGAAGAACTCTCTTCATGCTGCTGCACTGTGATTTACCCCTATTAGTGCTGTAGTAACAGCTAACGGACTGCAAAAACAGTTAACAGTGGAGATAAAATTCCAGATGAAGCTGAGGTGGGATACTTCTTACATCAAAAACTAATTGAAAGAAAATTGAAAGTAAAATATTGCATTTATCCAATGGCAAAAACACCTAAATCTCTTATTTCTTTTTCAGAAATTTCCCATGCCACTGTTTTTGCTGTGGCTTAGCCACTCTGCCAAAGAGGTCATATTTTATCTCACAATTTATCCAATAAAGGCAAGCGTTTGGCAAGAGCGTTTCAAGTGTCGGCGATGAGTGCACCACAAGAGGAGTGTTTTCATTAAAGGGTTTCCATGGCTAAACTGCTAGACCGGGGATAAAACGGCTTAAATCAGCATCTGCACCAGATTCCATCGTAACCCTGCCAGAATGGCCAAGGTGCCTTGAACACCCCTCCAACGACTTTCACACACTATTCCCTTCACTTCTGAGATAAAGGAATTTTCGGCAGTTGAGCCTTTCAGGTAGCAGTTTGAAAAAATAGAACCCACTCACCGCTCAACCACCAAGCTGACAGCCTGGGTCAAGTCTGGATTTGCCACTTGCAGGCGTTTCCACAGGGACCACACAAACTCCTTGTCTGCCTGTGAAATTAAAAAATCAGCAAGTCAGCAGCTACACAGCTTAATAGAGATAAATATCTTTTGATTAATTTGTCTGAGAATAGGCCTGTCAGGAAAGCAACAAAACATGTCAGTGTTTCTGACGTGAAAACAAAAAATTTAAATGGAATGCTTGCTGACATTAGCATAGGACAGAAGGGATAGTCAATCAATAATTTAAATATCCAGCCTAAAATCAGATTTGATCTGGCCTGCTCTCACTAATCAGGATCTTCTCTTAAGGGGAATCACCATCACTGAGATGTGACCTTCGACTCAAGGGGAGCAAGCATTGACACTTGTCATAATGTACTATTTATGACTAGGGAGAACTAGGATCCAAATCAAAACACAGCAGTCGAGCTTGCATTTTCTTTATTAATCAACTGCGCTCCGGATATGTTTTCTGCTACAGCTCCAAAGTAACTAACCCCAAAGAAACTCAAAACTGATGACAGAGACAGTCATCTTCAAGTGGAGAAACCCAGCCAGCCTCTGAAACATTTCCAATTCAAATTGTCTCGCTGGTTTTTCAAACATTTTTAAGCTACATTACATTTAATGAGGGACATCTAAAAACTACATTTTCTGACATTAAAAGACAGAATTATACCAAATCGACCTAATACAAAATTATCTGATGAATTATGTTCACATCATCATAAGATAAAAGTCATCCCTCCCACTGGAATCTACTGGTCTCCAATTAGTACATGAATTTTAACCCCCTTCTCAAAAGTGTCTAATCAATTATTTACCAAAATGGCATAAGCAGTCCTTGATAAGACCATGATCTGAACATATAAAGTAGAAGGACTGTAGATCTCTGTATGCATTACTGGGGTGTGTGTGTATACAGAGTGGGAGCTGGGTGAAAGGGGTAGAGTTCACAAAAGATCAGCTCTGCGATGCAACTAACGATGAAATTAAAGACAGCGTGGTCCACTGAAAATAGGTGGTCTTCCTGCGCCTGGCCTTTGGCTGCTATTAGTAGTTCCACTGACAACTGATCAGCTTGATTCCTAATCAAGAGCACTCTGCTGCCATGTGTGTAGGTACTTAAACATGCACTGAATCTGGGTTTGATGAGCATGTAGTAATTAAACATGAATGAAGTCACTGAGATACTATGGGCTAACCATACCAAAGCAACTGGAATTCAGCCACATATTAATAAAATTAGCAGGGTCTACGAGGAACATTTGCTGGCCGAGAGATGAGTCTTTGTAGTTAATGGCAGTCCTGAAGCACATCTTGCCAAAGACTTCAGACATCAATCGTATTCAAATATTGCTATTTAAATGGAACACTGTGTGAGTTAAGGTCCCCATTAAAAACACACTTACTGATGTTCTACACAAGACCAGACCACCAAGGATGCCCTCAATGTCAGTTCACTTTCCTTCTAGACAGACATTGTGGAGTGAAGTTTTTACTGGAATTTCTACAGCACTATAATTTATATGGAGGGAAATTTATTATCTGAATGCAACAAATATCACTTTTAGTAACACTCAAAAAGGCATTCTCTTGGCTCAAGGGAAAGACTTTTTATCGTATTTGTAAAGATGGTATTATTCTAAGGTATTTTCAGCTGTCTATAGGCAAAAAATGTATTTGCTTTTTTTTGACAGACAGGCTGTCTTGTGCCTGGTGCTGTTTCTAAAATGCAGGTGTCCCATTTTTTACAAAAAAAAAGAGAAGACTTTCTTTATAAAGAGGCAAAACACAGGGATTATCACGATCTGCTGAATGCCACATCTATCTGCCTACTGATGCAGTAATGTGCTGTAGATATAAAAAAAGGCTGTATTAAGTTCCTTTATGTTATTAGGCACCACCTGGTGGTGAGCACGCATGGATAATCCCTACACCCACTTAGTTACAGTATGAGGTTAAACCATCTTAGATTTCTGTTAAAAATGTTTTGTTTTAAAAAAAAATGCTTAAACTGTATCTATCTGATGTACTGCAGTTATGCCCTGAATATTCAGTTAAATTCGATGACCAGTTTTCCAGCTAAACAGACAAAACAACCACCCTTGGAACAGTGAAAACAAGTATTCGGGTAAAATTATATTTCTTGGGCTGATTACCAATACTTTATGGATAATTTTCATGTTAATAGAAACAGCAAATAAAGTCGCTGGGCACATACTAAAGCATAGTGGGAGCTGTGCATGTGATTATGTTAATCTGACTACACAATCAAGTCATACAACGTATGTCCAGCTGTCAAATCAATATTTTACAGTGATTAGCACAATAGAACGACTGCTTTATTTAGACACATTGTCACATGTTCACACATACCTGGCATTGCATTAATTCATCTGATAGAGATTTCACTTGCTCCTCCAAAGTGATACTGCGATCGTCAGACATTTTGGAACTGAAAAAGGCATCGTGACAGCTAACATTATTAGAGACTCGCAGGGACAAACAAGATTTAGAAGAATCATAAGGATACGTTAGCAGCATCGCTGAATTTAAACACAGATCACAATCAGCGCTGTTTTCCTGTCTGACATTAGCTACTGCACGATTTAGCATACTTGCAGACATTTAAACACACCGAATGCTCTTTTAAAGTAACTTCAAAACTCTTTGTCACTTACCTGTTTCAATATCCCGCTGATGATGTAGTCAGATTAAGGCTTTATTGATCCTCATCCGGCATGTTGCTGCGGCTATCCTAGCTAACTTTAGCCACGACAGTACACTGAGTTTCAGTTTGAAATGTGCTTCTTCGTCCGAAGGGAAGTTAATATCAAGAGCTACGTCAGGAAACACTACCATTTAGTGGTTCTTCTTTGGAAGTTTGTCAAACTCAAGTTCATTCACATATGATACCGTTGTCAATAACTACAGAAACGCTTAGGTACAGCTGTCCCTCCCACATCCTCCTTATTTTCAAACAAACCCGCCGTTTTCTGTCGTAATCGCTTCACTTTACGACAGCCACTAAATACATACGGCAGAGCTGGTGTTGGCACATAATGATGAAGTTCCACTGAAAAATATAGCATCTGTGTTTTCTCAAGAAAATAACCAGGTAATGTAGTTATTGTTTAGAGAAGAAAGTGTTATCACATGCTACACTATATTGACATTATTTTCAGACTTTCATTTTTTATTTTATATATATACATAAAAAATGTAATTTATCTATGTGTTTACACTCAAACTACTCAGTATAATGTAAGAGAACACATTTGACTTAATATACCATTTTTGCCTTTGAAAAATGTATATTTAATTGACATCTTTCAATAAAAACAGACAGCAA
The DNA here is from genome assembly GCA_016586285.1 of Arothron firmamentum. Lineage (NCBI taxonomy): Eukaryota > Metazoa > Chordata > Actinopteri > Tetraodontiformes > Tetraodontidae > Arothron > Arothron firmamentum. The sequence continues at coordinate 485,847 of BJFM01001252.1, forward strand.
ATCCCTTTTATAATAAACATTAACTGCATTGCTAATTAAATTACTTCACACTGTTAAGGGAAGTCATAATATGTGGGAAAACAAAATGCAGTAAGTTTTATGAAAATGACAAGTATGATGAATATGAAGATGTGCAGTGTCACCATTGTGATATTACAGACATCTGCTGGACAGATCATGCATGCATGTGCTGTTTTACACAGCTGTAATTCTTAAAGATCAGCACCCACATGAATAATGGTGAGGGAGGTATGATATTGATCTTTATGTAGTGCTTTATCTTCAAAATGTTGTTGTTCCTGTATTAAACACACTTATAGCTTCCCCTGATAGTTGCCTTGTTTTATATGCTTTTAATGATCTGTTGTAAGGTCAAAGGCATTATGCACATTGCAATCATGAATCCATAATGGGACCTTTCGAGAACCTGATGCAAGCAAGAGAAAATGAACAAAGACATGAAGGCCCATTTGACATCTGTTGCTGTTGAGACAGGACAACTCCACATTGTGTGGTTAATGTACTTAAATGTCTATTTAGACTTGCAGCACTGGGTGAGGGAGGAAAATGAAGAAATATGAGGACTGGCACTCCCCTTCAGCCAGACAAATGTTTCATCTGCTCACTCTGTTATGAACACACACACATGCACTTGACACGATTAGGCTGTTCCTTGACCCACAGACACTGCCTCTCATTAAGATCCTCATTTGCAGAACAATTAAGAGCCAGTGGATCGGTACATGGTGCACAGCATCTGCCTGTACATTCAGACGCAAAGACAAAAATGATCAGTGACAAAATTACAGGTGCCATATAATGAATTATGGAGAGTGAGTCATCGTGCCAGATCACGTGCCTTATAAGAAATCACATTATCTCCGTTTAATGCAGAGAGGGATCCCTTTCTAACTATTGCCTCTTTATGTCGAAATATGTGCAGCCTGGCCCAACTTATTTCCAGTGACTTATGTGTTCCACACAGACATGTCCCACCATGTTTTGACAGTGCCTCTTTATGTTCCTTCAAATGTGTGCACCACCCTCTTTTAAGTGTGCTGTGTGTCCCAACCTGCTGCCCCACTAATGACAGATTAATCCAGATCTGAGAGCATTTCTTGTATACATAAAAGGCAGATTTTTACACAGTACGCCCTTTCATTTTGCCAATCACATACGTCTTGCACCTTTTTCCTGACTCCTGAATGATAAACACAAAAATCTAAACCTCATTTTCATCCTTGTCCGAGGAGAAGCATTAATTATTACAGATTTAATCAGACATCTTGCACAAGTCTTTAATGTGTGCTCCAAAATCCATAGAAATGTATTTTAAAAGGTATTAAAATAATTGTATGAATGCTAATTTCAACAATGACTCAGGTGGTACTGTTACCAATTAAAAGGCAGATATCTAGACAATGTTTGCTTAGAGTCACACTCATGTTCATCTGAAATTAGAAAGAATCTGATATCTGATGACATAAAGCAACACTCTTACAATGTTTTAAGCCGCATGATCGGTAGAGGGTTTTGGAGGAAAACGCTCGAGTGACTAAACCAGCCCATCTGATTGAAACAAGGCTATTTTTCTTGTCATAATAAATATCATTTATATCATGTGGAATTCTGTGTGCAGCTGGATTTGTTTTTAACCTTCTGCTCTCTTTGCTCCAGCAAATGAAATAAGCCGGAGCTGCAATGGCACAGAAGTGGCTTTCATTTCTGTAAATGTAAATGAAACCAACCATTGTTTCAAATTGCCCAGTTGTTAAAAATGTAACGGGCCAGCCCTTGAAACAAGACAGCTCTTGCATTGACAGTCCCAACAAGCACGCATTTTTCACCTCTGTTCTGCCTCAGAGGAATGACAGAGAACTTCCGAGCGCTGGGCCGCATTTAATCTACCGCAGGAAGGAGTGACAGCGAGCTGTGATCATGCAAATGCACCCGGCATGAAAAATTCAACAGCCAAATGACAAGCCCCGGTGTGCCGATGCTGACAGAGGAAGGAAGAGAGGTGCAACGTGACACTCCACAGAGAGTTGTGAAAGTGCAGTCTCCGCCTGCCGCCTCAGGTAAGTGAGGATATTGTCTGCATTAATGTGGTCTCACTTTGATGCTGAGGGATGGAAAGAACTAAGGAACTGTGGGAGATGACAATAGCTACTAAACAGTCACAAGTCCCCCAGCTTTAAAGGAACATTGATTGTACAAGTGCCAGTTGGGATGTCAAACCTGCAGTGTTTAGTACATCACTCCCTCTGCATGGTAATGAGACACGCTCCAACATGTGAGAGTTACATTAAGACTTTGAATGACGCAGTCCCCTCGCAGCACGGTATGATGGCTCTATTTGTCCTCTTGTTGAATCAGATGCCTCTTGAAATGGACTTACTGGCTGCTAAAACCATCCGAAATCAGCAAAACTGCATCCAGCTGCAGACATTTTCAAGCTTGTTTGCACACATTACTATTCAAGTGAGGCCCTAAGGAGGGATGTTATATTTCGCTTGAGTCCGTGGGAGAATTATCAGCCACTCTTGACCTCGAGCATGAGCAACCGCATGCTCAATCGTGTGAGACCTTGGACTGCTTTAGAAAACCCCAGGACAGAGAAACCATTGATTACCACTTTACTTCCTTCTTTTCAACATTTAGACATGTAATATCCGAGCACACAGATTGGAAAAAAAAATGACTCAAAAACTCCTCTCATCGCACCCTTTACACCGAGACAGCACTGATCTCCCATAAATGCCCACCCCCCCCAGCTCATGTGCAGTATGTACAAGCCCCGCTGTTCATGTCCTAACCCACCGCCCCGATGAGATGTCATGGACCTTTGTTTGACTCCCATCTGATGACCTTCTAGTCCCGTCTTCAACAGACAAGAGCCCTCATAAAGGAGGAATTGATCCATGCTGGCCTCTGAGAGGAAGCAGTGTTTACGTATGTGTGTGTGATGGGAGCGTGTGTGTGATGGGAGTGTACTGTGAGGGCCACACTCACTCGTGCAAAGATAGTGTGCCATCTCAACCCCTGTCAGCTCCCCCCGGGTCTGTGGGAACAAGGAGTTTGGCTATTTCCCTGGAGCCCTCCATCGGGGAGCTTGTCCTTTGCTTTTGAAAGGGTAAATTAAGGTGGTGAGTTCGTATTTAAGTTCATATTTCCCTGGAGTATGAGGGAGAAGAGCAAGGACATGGGACATCGATCGTCATGAGTAAATGTTGGAAAACTGCTTTTAGATGAAAAAAATGATTTGTCTTATTTCCAATATCTTCACTCCATCCAGTTTGGAATCTGAGAAAATGTCTGACTATAATTTACTTCAGAATTTTTCATTAAACCTCAGTATCTATTCAAATACTTGGCACCTTAGTAACTTAGCATAGTGACTGTCTTCACTATTAAAGTAAACCTGTCCTTAAAACCTCTTCAGGGTTTATGTCGATGATCAAACTGACCCTTCAGGACCTTTAGTGAGAAGAAATTAATGAGAACAAGGACCTCTGTGGATTTGATGGATCCACGAATGAAGCATCTGATGGCCCTCCCAGGAGGGGGAACACTTCAGGAGCAGGTTCAATAGCTCATTATCAGGGGCCCTGCTGGATAATTAGTGAGCAGCGGGATCCTGTCACAGGGACAAATAAACATATACTCCACTTCCATATTAAGCTGCCTTCAGTGGCAACTTCTACGGCACAAATTAATGTCAGTGTCTACTTGATTACAGAAGTGGTGGAAGAAAATGTGACTGGGCTACAGTGAAGAAGCCAGGGCGAATTTAACAGGCTTGGATCAACCAGCATCTGCGGATTATTATGCAGATCTGCTAAACGGATCTTTGTTCGTACTGTAATGCAGATTGCCAGGTCATCAGATCTGGACAGGCTTTGAAATGATCCAGTCAATGGGCCTCAGAGTTTGGTTGCAGAGGGGTTCACTGTTAAAACAAACATTATTGCCATATTTTTATGACATATGGAAAAAATTAAACAGCAAGATAGTCACACCAATATTTGCATTTTACCTGTATGTTTGTTTTGTTGGCTTTCTGCATTTTGGTCTCTTTTTTTCCCATGCCCTCTCACGGAATGAATAGCAGCCTACACACAAAAATGCTACAAGCTGTTGGATTTTAAATAAGTGTCAGTAAAAGCTTTTCTGGTTTTTGTTTTAAATAAAAAATATATTGCAACAATTATATAAATATGCTATATATATGTGATTTGTATTAAATGCATTTTAAGAAAAGACAGTAAAAACTTAACTAAACTAGCAGTTTATCCTGCATTACAAAGTTTTCTTATGTTGACTTTCTTTCTTTCTATGATAATTTGCTATTGTAATCTAAAATAACCTCAAATTGGAAGGGAGTTTGGTCTTGGAATAATATCACTGTGCTTAGAGGCATACATCTGAGTCATTTCTAAATAAACATCTTGGTTCTACAACAATAAGTGATATAGGAATCTTGAAATAGAGTAAATGTCATATGCACGAAAGCAGAGATGCAACTTTTGAAACTTTCATTTCAAAAGAATGAAAGAAAAAGACTGGACCACCTGTACAATCATTCCAATGATTTTTATTTAGTTGCAGACATATGTAATATCTCAGTTAATTAGCAGTTTAAGCCCTCTAACAGACAGGCATATGGTCCTCTGCTCTCCCACGGCCTTGGCCAAGGAATGAATATGCATATCCTGGGACCTCAGAAGCTTGTTACCCTGGAATGAATTCTACACAAGCCTAATCCCTGATCTATTATTTACCCCTTGACCAAACATGCAAGTGGGGCTTCCAGACGCTTGACTTGATAGAAATGACTGCTCTGGGACTCAGCTGCCTCCCTCAACCGAATGGAGGAAGGCAGCGACTCTGAGGAGCGCGGTATGTCTCTCTTTCTGCGCCACTCTATCACCCCCCCCCCCC
>BJFM01001253.1:16567-28587 GCA_016586285.1 Arothron firmamentum
TGTCTCTGTCTCTCTCTCTGTCTCTGTCTCTCTCTCTCTCTCTCTAATGGGATGAGCGATGAGAGCATTTAATCTTCCCTGTGTTGTTGTTTATTAAACTGAGTGGCACAATGAAGCCTTCAACATTGAAACAAATTGTGTTTTTAGTATCCTGGGTCTTGAAGGTGGGGAAAATTATTTTAAGAACAGATCTGGTGATTTATTCCTGGATTTATCTCCACTTAGCATCAGTGTCCTTGAGCCAGCGTCCATGTCAGCACAGGAACCCCCCATCCCTGACTTCCTGCCTACCCAGAAATTTAAGGGCTTCATAAGCTGTGGAAAATTTCTATTTTAACATTTATTAATTTTTAATTAAGTGCTGCTTCTAGTTTTCTGCAGGTACCATCATAAGGTGTTAGAATGTAACATAAATAAAAAGTACAAAAGTTCCTGAACTTCTTGTAATTTTTCACCTTCAGCTACACTTTATTTTTGGACTTATTTAATGGTGTTATAGCATTTGACAACTCCTACTTTAACCAAAAACAGCTGTGTGTGAAGTGTAAAATCACTTCTTGTGGTTACAATGAGCTCATTTGCTCATATGTTACTTTTCTGACCTTTTCCTGCTGTCACAGCCAAACGTGAAGAGCTGCCTTCTCACTTCTGTCAGTCCAGCTTCTGTTGCACTTCATTTGAAACTACAACTCCCAAAAATGCACTCTGGCTAAAGACTAAAACTCAGATTTAGACTTTCTGCCCCAGTCTGATTGATGTCTCTGCAACCCAATATTTGCAGGCTGACCTTAAGGAAACTGTGCACAATAGATGTTTGAACAATTTCTGGCACAAATCTTCAAATTATTAACCGCTCTCCCCACAAAAACAAATATTTGAACAAATATGTCTCTCTCGCTCTCTTACACACACACACACACACAGATCCTTAAGCAGGCTTTTGTTTCTAACCTTGGACCAATCGCTCCTCCTCCCTTGTTTCATCCCTCCCTCAGATCTGACACCCCCTCCCTGCCCTGCACCTTATTACTGGCTGCCATTTTACCCAGAGAGCCGTGCAGCCGCGGCGGCTCGTCACCATAGCTCACCCTGTGACTCACAGACACTCACCCCCACACCATTTACCTAACGGAACAGCTTCCTCTCCAGCCTTTTCACGTCTTTTTGGAAAATGTTTCCCAAATATGTGAGTACAGCCTAACTGTTGATGGATTCATTCACGTTAAAAACAGCTTCTGGTTTTAATGTGGGGATTTATACTGGTAAACAGTGGTTAAAATGGTTAGTTTGTTAATTGATATTGTAGTAGGAAGTATGTCTCCAAAGTAAACTTAAGGTGATGACTCATTATAAACTCAGATTTGCTGTTGTTATTTAATGTCTTTGAAAAAAAGAACACAATCTGTAATATGAGCAATCTTCAATTATTTCAGTAATCGGTTAGGCACTATTTAGCCGATTTTTAATAATCTGGTTTCTGCCAGTAAACGCACCTCCTCTTCCTCTAATCAACACATCAACCTGTTTCAATTTAATATTTGAAGAGTTTGATAAGGAACTGTTGTCCTTTTTGTCCGTAAAGGAAACAGATGCTTTGCAGCTTGGTAAAAATCAACTTGTCAGACTGTTGCATCAAAGTTAAATTTGGATGGAGGAGGTATTTTAGGTGCAAAGTTGTTAAGCGAGACTGAAGTGCAAAAAGGATTAGGAAGGAGGACACTTCGGTCTGGGACTTAAAAACCTGATAAGCCGGCTGATAAAGTTCATCCTTTTTACCCCAAAGGTCACAAGAAGTCAGAAAACAGTCATGTTATCATTTTGATTAAAGTTTATAGTTGACACTACACTGCTACTAATATCTGTCTGGCTTTCACTCCTTACAATTATTTAAACAGGATTATTCAAAATCTGCATCATGAGGTTCTACATACATGGTTCCATTTTGTTTCCCCAACAGTATATTTATGGAAGATGGTGAATGCTGGCTCCTCAAACACAGAACAGAAAATGTTTACTTATATTGTAAATAGGATTTATGAGTAAATATAGCTGTCTGGAAGATTGACTGCATGGGGCTGTTTTGGGTGACATTGTGTGGTTGTCTTCTGAACGCTTGACACGGTTCCGTTGGTTCTGTTCTCTAGTTCCCGACCAGGTTCTGCTGGGTTCTTCAGTTTGAGTTCAGACTCAGTCAGATAACGCGTGAGAATCTTCTGGAAGTTAAAGTCATTAGTCATGGCTGACTAATGCAAACAGGAAACTGACTTTTAAAAAGCATTTTAAAGAAAATAAGGAAAAATAACTATTAATCACAGATGAAATTGGTGAATAACTATGTGTTTGGGTCCCAGGCTTGTCTGAGGCTGCAGAATGTTGTCGGACCAGGCCGGGATGTGGGACTCCCAGCCGACATCTAGACATGCCTCGCCCCTCCCCCAGCCCTCCCATGCTAACCCACGTACCGCCCATTTGAGCTCAGCCACCCCGGCCAAGCGGATCACCTTTTACAAAAGCGGTGACAGCAAGTTCGGGGGCATCAGGATGGCAGTCCACAAACGCAGCTTCAAATGCTTTGATGCCCTGCTGGATGACCTTTCCCAAAAGGTGGGGCAGCTAAAGACTCTTTCATCTTTACTGTCAGCAGCGTCATTATATCCCCAGAAATGTTCCCCTGTGAGACAATCCTCTTATAACGATTCCTCCAACTCAAACCATCTTTTAAATGTTTACAATTGAATGTTCACATGTAGATGCCTCTGCCATTTGGGGTGCGCACGGTGACCACTCCCCGCGGCACCCGCACCATCAAACATCTGGAGCAGCTCCAGGATGGTGGCTGCTACCTCTGCTCTGACCAGAGGCAAGCTAAGCCCATCAACATGGAGCTAGCCAGCAAAAGGCCAAGCATCTGGCACCACTACAATCAAAGGCCGTATCCGCCTGAGACCACGGCCTCGACGCCCAGCGACCACTTAGCGTACCGGAAGCGGCGGATTCTGCTGGTGAAGAACAGAGAGCCTGGTGTGAGGAGGAGCATGGTGCTCAGCAGGAGCTCAGCCAGGAGCCTGAAGGCCTTTCTGGATGAGGCGTCTGAGGTGATGCAGTTCCATGTCCGCAAGCTATACACTGCAGAGGGCCGCAGGGTAAGAAGATAAAGATGTTTCCAGGTACGGTTGGGTTTTTTTTTGGTCACTTACAGCGTGACTCTGGATTCCAGATTGACAACGTGCAAAGCCTGATGACCAGTCCCGGGGTCTTAGTGTGTGCTGGGAGAGAATCCTTTAGTCCACTACTGGTGAACATTATGAGGAAGACCTCAGAAGAAAAACTTCCCGGTCTTAGTAGCAGGTCTTCGGCTCTTGGCCCGAGGACCCCCGGAAATGGGGCCCGATCTCCTGCTACGCAAGGAGCCAGATCACCAATCCATGGAGCTCAGTCCAGAGCCAGTGAATACAGTGACGGGCATGAAAGCAAGAAAAATGGTAGTTTTTTTGCATTCATATATTTTTAAATATCTATTTAAAACTATATGTAGTGTTGTATGTTATGTTATGTATAGAGTCTATTGAAATTATATGTAGATAGGAGATACAAGTGTTTCCTGAATGAAGACTCATAGTTAAATGCTCAGCGTTAAAAGCTAGTGGTGGTGTGATCCAGGATACAATGGCCTCTCTACAATGCTTAACTACTAACTATCAAGTAGGTTTTTGCACTTTTATCATTTTTCTTTATCTCTTTTCAGTAAATTTTGGATTGGAAACCAAGAAAAGCATCATCCATCCTCGTTCAGACTCCTCTAACAGGTCCACTCGTTTCTCCTTGTCTTCAGAAAAATCCTACTCCCAGTCCAAACCTGGGATTATGAATGATGACATTGAAAAGCGTGTCCTGGTCAATAAAGATGGCAGCCTCTCCGTGGAGATGAGGGTGCGCTTTCGCCTGCAGAATGACGAGACCCTTCAGTGGTCCACGCAAATTAAAAAATCTCCATCTCTGACCAAAGAGTGTTGCCCCCTGAGCCGGGCCCAACCCCAGTACCTGCAGCATGGTCAGTCAGAGAGTTGCTCTGACCCTGATTCCACATCATTTGACCCAGAATGTGTGGATTACTGCAGTCAACATCCGCAGCATGTTTCGGAAGGGAGCCGCTGCCCCTGCTGCTACCAGAGACAGAGACCACAGTATGACTTATGGGAAAACCCAGCGCACATCAATAATCAGTATCCTGTTCCTCCCCCATACACAGCTGGGCATACCCACACCATAGTGAGGCACACCCACTCTTCAAGCTCTTCCTCATCATGCAACTCCAGGAGGGTGGTGCGATGTCGAGCACGGCTTTCTAAATGTTCAGGAGGTTCAGGTTCGGAGCCGAGTCAGCTGATCCAGGAGGAGATGTGTGTGACAGAGCAGGTTGAGCGCACAGTTGAGGTGGAGCAGAACGGAGACACTCATGTGGAGGTGTGCAGGGTAAGTCGGTGCAGTGAAGTCGTTGCACTGGATGGCAACCTACGACCACTCAGTGGGAAGTCCGGAGAAGATGGGCTAATGATGGAAGATGAGGAGAAACATCCCGTGTCTACAGTCAGTAGCTCCTCACATGTCCTGCAATTACTGAAAGAGGACCAAGAAGATGACCTACCACCGAGTGCCTCTCAATGCTCCTGCAGAAATGAGCCGTCCCCGGTCCACTCCTGCCAAAGCAAGCACGACAATGAGGTGGAAAGAGAAAGCGGGGCAGGATTTGACACTTCTTTACGTCACCGCAGAGCATCTACTCCACATTCAACAGCTGACATAGATGAGATGCATGAAACTCAGACGTTCGAGCACCCAACGAGCAGAGCCTCTTGCAGATCCGGCACAGCTGAAGCCGCAGCCTCAGAGGGAGTCGCAGATGATGGGGATGAAGAAAAAATGAGGGTGGTTAGTGGCTTATCTGGTCACACAGTTGGCTCTCTGCAGTCCAGTTTATGCCCCCACTGTGGAGGCTCTAAACGCCCCGTCAACTCTGTTCCCAACAGTAGATCATCAAAGAGATCCCGTCACTCTCAGAATGCCTCCCCAAAGGCTGCAACGCCTCTGCTCAGGAAATTCACTACTGATGAAGATGATGATGTCTCAAATGTTTCAGGTGTTTCAGCAAAATCCAAAGAGAGCAACCTCAGCAACCATGTCACACAGAGCAGGGCATGTAGTGCCATGTCCAATCCTGAGACTAAAGAGGAAGAAAGGGCCTCAGTGAGAAGTAGCAGATCCAACATGTCACACAAGTCTGGCTGTAATGGTACCACGGGTCTTTCAGAAGACAAAGCTGGGGAAAGAAGCCTGAGCGCCATGTCAGCTCAGTCCAGAAAGTCTCGTACCTCCAACAACAATGGTGCAACTGATGATACTGATGTCAGGACAAAAGTGGAAGAACTTGGAGATAATGAAAGAGCGCTGAGCGCCTTGTCAGCCAAAACAGGGACTTCATCCAAAACGAATCCGTCAGTCAAGTTATATATTAATGATGCCTCTCAATCTGATAGTACAACTGTGGAAGAGGGTACTACAGACAACAGGCCAGCTAGTGTTAAATCAAATGCATCAGTTAAAACCAACCAATCTCAACGATCAAACTGCAGTAAGTATGCAGCAGCAGTTTCTCCATGTGCAGACGAAGCTGCTTCTCATAAACTACAGGAAGAAAGTAGAGAAAGAGAGGAAAGAGCAGCAAGCACCATGTCCCGTCGATGTAGCAAAGCTACAGAAAGATCTATTTCTCCAGGATCAAAACCTGAAGACGATAACAGGTCAATGAGTAAAATGTCAGGGCAATCTGTTAAATGTAATGCTTCCGTTAAGTCACACAAATCCAACTCTAACATCAACCAAACTGTAACAACTCTGAATATAACAGAGGGGGAAGATAAAGAAGGTGAAGCAATAGAAGACCAAACACAGCAAGCAGAAAGTGTTGCATCCAGTGCTAAATCTGATGAGGACCAAAGACCTACTTCAGAAAGCAAAGATCCAACAGAAAATGATGAAGACCAAGAAAAAGCAGAAATTACCAGCATGGCGAGGAGAGCCCATAGTGCCATGTCAGGAAACTCAAACAGCACTGCCAAGTCTTCCAGTCCCCAGAAGGCAAACTGTTCTTCCCCTTTAGATCCCAAAAATGAGGATGTGCTTGAGCGGGCGACCAGTGCCATGTCTGCAATATCAAAATCATCAGCAAAGTCCTCACACAAATCAAACGCTTTGCTGGGAAAGACCCGTACTGCATCTGTTTCCTCTCAGAAATCCAGTCATAATGGAGCAACAGATGCTGAAACAGCAGATGCAGATAATTGTATTTCTGGACATTCTCACGGCCAATCGCTGTCACCCAAAAGCACACGATCCCAAAAGATGAATTCATCACAAGTTTCGCCTACACCATCCAGCAGTCCACGATCGCCTGTGCAGCAGCTGCTGCCTGATCCAAGTAGTGAAACAAGAGGGCCCAGTGCCTTGTCAGTTCAGTCTGCAAAATCCGGGAGATCCAAATGCAGTTGTGGAGCTGCTGCTTCAAACAAGGAAATGGAGGAAGAGGAGGACAAGGACATGAAAAGTGAGGAGTTGTCGGAGCGGCCTGCCAGCATCCTGTTGCCCTCAACCAAAAGAATGAGAAAAGAGTCAGGAGGCACGGAGGGACCGCTGAGTCGAAATTCTTCAGGGTCAATCTCTATCGGGCTGCCAGAAGACACAGCCAGTTCAGGCAGTTGGAGATCCAGCGTTTCTGGAATAAACAGAGGGAAAACCAGAAGTCCCGATTCTGTGTTCGGGAACGATGTGGACAGATTGTCAGAGTCTGTCGTTTCTCAGAAGTCCAATTTTAATGAAAGTAAGAGCACTCATGATCTTCCTATCATAAATATACTAACCCTTAAAACACCAGGGCAAAATCAGGAAAGTGGAGAACAAAATCCAGTAAGAGCCAGCAGTGCAGTTACAAGCAAAAGCAGCAGGTCTCGCAAGTCTTGTAACTGTAGTGTTAAATCAGGGAGTTCGAGGTCTGCATTGAAGCCAAAGGGCAGTCATGTAGAGGAGCAGGACAGCAGGGCCTTATCTTCTGCATCATCTGCACGTGCTCAAGTAAAACACGCTTCCAAAACTCCTGAAGGAGATTCTGTGGCAAATGTCAGCAGACCAACAAGTAAAGCCAAAAAGAAAGAAGATATTGACAACAGCAAAGCATCCAGCATCCCCTCCAAGAGTCCCTCTTGCCTCAGTCCAGATGTGGCACCTCTGGACGATTCTGTCCAATGTCCTCAGGCCACCTCCGTCGGAAGCGTAAAATCATCCAGCTCTAAAAAGAAAGAGGCGCTGATAAACTGCCCAAGTCCGTGTCCTGCACCAAACACCAGCCCAGCTAGCAAATTAGAGACGTGTAGCGGGAGCACTCTATCGCAGTCCCTGTCGGCTGCAGACATGCTGAAGGAATCTGCGGCTGCCGCGCGTCCATCCAGCCACCAGTCCAAGACCAGCAAAACCAGCCACAAGTCCAGGTGTCAAAAACATCAAAACAAGACACCTTACGGAGATCTGGAACTGACACCGACCTGCCTTCCCAATGTGTCCCCCAACGAGGTGGTCAGTGAGTGGCTGAAAGGCATTCCTGCCGACAGCAGCATGCTCGACTTTAGCGATGACCTGCGTGTGGAAGAAGAGCAGGAAAAGGTGGAGGAAAATCCTGTCGAAGAGGCAGCAGAAGTAGAGGGACCTGAGGAAAACACATTTGATGATGAGGAAAACTCCAAGCATGGTGAGGAGAATGAGAAGGAAGAGCTCAAGGCTGAGGGTGCAGCTGGAGATAGCGCGGTTCCTCCTCAGCCCAATGCTCCGTTGATGAGTACCGAGTCTGTACCCAGGAACTGGCAGTCCTCTGCTGCTGTCATGAAAGTGCTGCTGAGCTCCTCTTTGGGACGATGTCAGAGCTTACCAGAGGTAAGACAAAGCTTAATTGCACAAATTTAGAGTTTAAAGCAGCTAAATTAAAACATTCAGTTCAACAGAGTTGGCAAAGAGAATAACCACATTTTTCACATAGATACACGGAATAGGTATGTGATGTGATTCAGTACAATAAAAGAAGGTCTGTCTTCTGCAGGTGTCTCCGGTCTATGGCCGTAGACTTAGCACCTCTGCTCAGGGGTTCTTGGACTGTTTGGCACAGCTTCAGCTCATTGAGCCAGCAGTGCACCCGAGCTGTGGCCCACAGAAAGGCCATCGGTATGAGGACATCATGACCATCCTTCAATCCCTCTGGCTCATTGAACCCAGAGACATTGAAGCCAAGGAGGACAAAGGTATCGGTACCGAGCAGGTGACTCCACCGAGGTCTTCATCTGGAGTGGATATGAACAGCGGGTCTGGCGGGTCGGGGAAGGAGATGGGAAATCAAGGTGGAGATGAAACAGTACGAAACCAGACACGTGATGGAGTATCATTTCATGCAGATGAGCACGGTGTAACTACAGGGCAAGAAACCCTCCCTGCCAGTCTGGACAGTCCAAAAGTTCCTGAAAATCCCTCAATTGAAAAGAGTTCCCCTGACGACAGTTCCAAATCCCCCACCGACAATGAAAGAGAGACACCAGAGGTACCCAGCACCGGCTCGCCCCCAACTTTGCTGCAAAAACCGACAAGAAACCCATCCCAGGACCCCGACCCAGTCTGGATTTTGAAACTGCTGAAGAAACTGGAGAAACAGTTCATGAACCATTACGTCAACGCCATGGCAGAGTTCAAAGTCCGCTGGGACCTGGACGACAGCGTCATCCTCAACACCATGATCACCGAGCTGAGGGACGAGGTTAGCCAACGCATCCAGAGCAGCATCGCGCGGGAAATGAAGAAGATTCAAAGTCGCACCGGCAGATGGCAGCAGTCAGCTCATCCACCAAGAGAGCCGAACATCTCCAGGGATTCCTCAATGACGGAGAGAAGACGTCGTATGATGAGGGTAATTTCAACAGTTTCCTCTTTAAAGTCCCTTCATGAATTAGGCATTACATTTTATCTTAACGTGCACTTCAGTTGTCCAGTTATAGTTGGATTAAACAATATTTCAGTTTTGTGTCATGTTAACATACTGAATCATTCTTTTTTTTTTTAACATGGAAATAAGATTAATTTATGTTTCAGGTCTTGAAGAACCAGTCAATAAAAACTGCCGACTCCGTCACTGATGACGAGATGATCGGCGACTTTAGCGACCAGAGGAGCGAAGACGAATACTGTCCCTGCGACGCCTGTGTCCGCAAAAAAATGGCTGCCCGGCCTCTGAAAACAAATCCAGCAGCTGCCGAAGCACCTGTGATGATGGAGTTCGACCTCCTGAAGATTCTTCAGTTAAAGAAAAGCCCATTGCCTTCAGCCGCTCCAGCAAAGGAGGAGGAGGGTAAGGAAGTGGTCCTGAAGGAAGAGGGGAGGAGTTTAGAGGCAGTCCAAGAAGAGGAAGAGGTGGAGGAAAGCAAAGAGGACATCAACACTGATGTGATATTAAAGGAGACAATCTTGGAGGAAAATGAAGAGGTAGAGGAGGGGAGTGAGGCAGAAGAGGAGGAGGATGAGGCACAATGTGAGTGCCAGTGTGCAAATGATGAGACGGAGGAGAAGACGGGAGAGGGGGAACCTAGCAATGACGCAAGTGAGGATGAGTCAGCAGATGATGACGAGGAGAGCAAACAGGAGACAGTAAAAGAGGCAAGGAGGAGTGAGACAGCCAAAGATGAAGAAGAGGCAGCAGAGGAATGTGACTTAGAGGAGGAGAAAGGAGAATCAGCTGGCAGGGAAAGCGCAGAAGACGAAAACACAAAGAACAAGGCAACAAGGGAGGAGGTCACAGACAGACATGCCTCTGAGGCAGAGGATGAAGAGGACGACTCCAGAGAGGAAGAGTCTCATGATGAAGCAAGGGGAGGAGGAAGTGATGAAAGAGAAGCATCAGAGGAAGAAGCAGATGCATCACAGGTACAAGAAAAAAATTACACAAAGAATTTACATGCAAAAAAATAGGTCAAAGCACATAATTTCCTCTATTTTTGTTCCCGACTCCATCTATTTTTACCAGCTGTAAAGTGCTGAGCAGGACTGCTGGGTTAAATTGTGCTGTACATCTGAGAGGAACCTGACCCAGCGCAACCCTAACAACTAAGTCTAAGCCTGTGGGAAAAGATAATCTCACTATCCAATTAGACCTCCAGAGCCGATCTGTTTTCTTTGACAGCAGCAGAGCACTTATCAATCACAAACAGTCTTCAAGTTATACTTCAACGCCTGCAGAAACTGCAAATCTGCACATTACTGCTGCCTCAGCAGCATGTTCGAATGACATTTTATTACCAGCATTACCTTCTGTTGTGTAATTGTTATGTAGCTTTAACACTTGGCTGCAAGGGAGCAGCCAAGTGAGAGCTCCATTTACTTAATTACATCTGAGGTGCTGTTTACCCCTCAGGAGCTGGAGTTGTCAAAGGCGGAGGAGGCTGATGGCACCGGGCATCCCAGTGACACTAACGCTGACGAATCAAGGGAGGTGCCGAAAGAGGCTGACGATACGGATGAAAAGCAGGATGAGGAGAACAGCAAAAAGGAGGATAGTGTCCTTCACCATCAGTTCACCAGGACCTCTGTGGAGTCTCAGCCTGGGTCCCTGGAGGATATTCATGTAACCTCAAACCCAGTGAGTTCCATAGAAGTGCCCAAAACAGGTGCCGGTGGTGGTGGAGGCAGCGCGGGTCAAAGACAGAGTCGTTCACCCGCCAGGGTCAAACGTCGCAAACCCAAAGAGTGTGATGAGGAGGACTTTTAACTCATAAAAAAGCCAAATCTCTGGCATGGAAATGGCAAGGATTAAATCTCCCATGAACAAAGGGTTCATGAGGTCGTGAATTGTGTAGGTCAAAAATGCCGCAACCAAAAGACTGAAATACTTAAAGCACTTTATCGCTACAGATCTGGTGTAGGAGGAGTCTCACTGGAGAACATGAGTCACCAACTTTTAATCCTATATTTGTAATGACTTCTATATTTTTATAGTGATTGTGTGACGGGACGTGTTCTATTGTACTGTATCTGTATGTATAAGGTTTAATCTGCAGTATGAAAGTGTTATGAGAACCACGAGAGACCACGACTTTAATTACTACATAACTGTATCCATTAAAATACCAAGTACCTCAGAAATATCTTAAAACAGTATTATTACTTTCTTTTTATTTTAATCTATAATATCTAGTGGCATTAGTAAGGTGGTGCTTGGTTTATTTGACTCTTTGGAGCATCTCGTTATGTATGCCGTCTCAGGGGTGAGGACAGCCAGAATGTTTTTGACGCATTATCTTGTAATGATTACTTAACTTGTTAATTCTGTACGGACAGATCTATTTAAATATATGGAAGCACACTGATGTAACCTCATTACCTTTTAGCAGTTTAATATTTCTTTGCTGACTCAACCTTTGTATTTGTCAGATAAATATAAGGGAAAGCTTAAGTTTTCTTATTTTAGTAACATACTGGGAAAAAAGGGAAAAGGTTAGTCTCACTTTGCTTGATGAATTCCTGCTAGACTAAATAATTTAAAGTTTCACTCCACTGTCAGTCTTAACGCTGGCTAAGATAAGGAGCTAAGGTAATAAAGTCATGGCTCTAGCTGCTGTCGTAACGTGACCTCATTATGGAACAATTTGATCATGCACTAAAAATTAAACTAAATTTAAATGTTATATTAACGTAAGGTTATTCTTGACAGCTGAAACTGAAGGAGTGTCATGTTTAACCTTTGTCAGCTGCTTGAAATCAAAACCTTCTAGATTATTTGCTGTAGATTCAGTTGGGGTTGGAGTAACCGGCCACATGGAACAATAGCATGAATCACGTTATTGATGCCTTACTGTATCCATGGTTACAAGAAGCTAAGGGAGGTCACAGCTTATTGGCCATCTTGTGTTTTGGGGGAGCTCTTAATTCTCCTGCAGGATAAA
>BJFM01001253.1:28636-61779 GCA_016586285.1 Arothron firmamentum
AGTCACTGTAAAATGGACTTTGAAGGTTTGTTTTGTTTTTTTTTTGGCCACGTTGAAGCTGAGTGACCTGATGGATGCTACTTTCCCAACTGTAGAACAGATCTTTAAATGTTAGTGTTCTGGACGGTATGACCACTGAGACTGTTGGGTGTGTGCCTATTTCCTGGTAGTCTGTCTCTCAGTCACTCACTGAATTTACCGAGTGAAAATCAAGCACAGAGAGGAAGTAAATCTTTAAATGTAACTATGTTGACATGAATAAAATGAATGCACAAAATGTTGGGCAATCTATTCTTTCGTGTTACTGTGTCTTTCCTGATGAGATAAACTTTTCATAAATGTGACTAGGTGATCTTTGAAGGTATTAAACTATCTGCCATAGGGGTCATATGCAAATACAGCAAAGGGCACTGGGTAACACCTTAACTGGGATTACCTGAAGACCGTGAAATTTAATAAATGACATCACTCAGGCTGTGTTGAGTTCTTCTGTGGTTACGGCATATTAGGACGCTGCAATCCAAAGCTTGTACCTCTCCTTACTGTCGAGTTCCAATGTTGTTTTCAAAGCTGCTCAACTCAATCCCAAAACAGACACGTCACACTAATCCTGTGTGTGTGTGTGTGTGTGTGTGTGTGTGTGTGTGTGTGTGTGTGTGTGTGTGTGTGTGTGTGTGTGTGTGTGTGTGTGTGTGTGTGTGTGTGTGTGTGCAAACTCGAGACAAACACGCCTGCCCCCTTGTGTTAAAATGTTGTATTTACTTAAAATTTTCAGTTTCAAGTGTTGAGATTTAATATTTAGGTAAATAAACATCAGCTCACTACCAAAAACAGTAGTAAAGAGTGGTTCTGTGCATATTAAATTTAAATTTCATTAAGACATAACTTATTATGACAGGCACAAGACAACCTCCCTAATGACTGGCTGCTGCTCCAGACGGGACTCTGCCTCCTTAAGGGAACAGCTGGTCAGCAGAAGGATCAGAGCCAGAGGGACGACCTAAGCAACCACAAAATACAAAATAAAACACCCAACTGACATAGCACCATCATATATGCCGCACTTCCTCTCACCCTGGTCCTGTGTTTGGCAACAAGTGTGTGAGTTCCAACATCAGATGATGTGATGTCTGATGTCAGCTGTTCTGACTGGTAGATGGCCTTCAGTAGCGCCTCCTCACACTGGGACTTAGGATGACCAGCGAGCTTCTGCATAGAGGGAAAAACAAACAAACAAAAAAATTCAATTCAAAGAGTTACCAAAATATCTCAATCTACCTCAAACTGATTCCTTCTGGTGATAAATGCACTGGTCAGTGCATGACTGATTGGGACAGCACATGCCAGAGCAATGGTGCCCTCCTTGGATGACCTTATGGTCAAAACACATGAAGTGCCCTGCTTTCTTTAAGTGGCCAACAGGGGCTAACACGCTGCAAACCTCCAAATGCTGCAAAAAGAAATAAATGCAAAACCAAAATGCGCAAACACGTAAAACAAATGCAACTGGAGAACTCTGTAAAAGAGAAATGCTCCAATCAAAGAAACGATGCAGATTTTAAAATTTAGAGGGTCTGAGCCACCAACCACAGTTCAGCAACGCTGGTAGAATATGTTTGAACTTCAGAAACACCAACATTTCTACTTTAGGGTATTTATTTCATACTTTCATGTCATTTTAGTCCCTGAAGTGTTTCATCATTTGCTAAACATTATTTTTACGTTAATGTCTTTGATCCTTTGATGTTTATCAGGGGAAAATCCCTGCAGACTTTCATCATTTGTAAAGAATAATGACTGACTTCAAAAGATTATTTTAATATCTTTCAGTATAAACCCGGAACAACAAACAATAAAAGCAACATGAGCATAGAGGAAAGCGGTGCCACAGACATGCTGACAGGCCACATCCTTCCACACGCTTCAGTCGAGCTCCCGTCTGAAGAACAAAGACCTGAACCTGACAATGACATTAAAACTGCAAAAGCAGTTCTCATTTTAGATTTGACATATTGCACAATAAGAGCTTTGTCGAATGCAGGTCAAGTCCATATCAAATCAAAACAGGGTCTTCTGTCGCGCTTGGATGAATCCCTGCCAAAGTCTTTATCCAGAGATCTTAACATCTCATGGGAGGTTAATGCTCTCACCGTCCGCTGTTTAAAATTCTTGATTATGGGAGATTTAGATAATTGGGATGCAAAAAATACGGTTTTGAGCTTTGAGGGGTTAATGAACTGGTTCCTGAAAAGACTGGTTATGAAGCTGGCTGAAAGAGGGGTTCTTTCAATTCTAGAATCTTCAGAGTGTCCTAGATCTGAGGAGACACAAAGGAGGGATCTAGGTACACCGATAGATACGAAAGAACCACATAAACCTTCAACCCTTCCCAAAGAGGAGGGCGAAGCAGAAGAACCTTCAGGATGTTCTGAATCCCAGAATCACCTTACTGAGTTTTCAGATGAATCTGAGGAAAAGCCCCAAGAAGCCTCAGTCTCCCCTGAAGAGATAGAACCAGAAAAGGCTTCAGACTTTCCTAAAGTGGAGGCAGAGCAAGAAAAAGCTGCAGGCGCTCCCCAAGTGGAGGAAAATCCAGAAGAATATTCAACCGTGCCTCAATGTGAGAAGCAAAAACAGGAGGTTTTAAATAACTCAGCATGTGAGGATGAACCACAAGAATCTTCAGCCTCTCTGGAATTTGAAGAAGAACCTGAAGAAGGTTCAGGCTCTTTTGAATTGGAAGTAGAAGTTTCGGTCACTCCAGAAAGGAAAGGAGAAAAACAAGAATTCTCAGCTACTCTTGAATTAAAGGAAGGAATAGAAGAACCTTTAGCCTCCCCTCAGTCTGAAAAGCAGCAACAAGAATACCTTTTATATCAATCAGGTGTGGAGGACCCACAAAAAGCTTTAGCAGCTCCTGAAGAGGTAGAACCAGGAAAAGCTTCAGCCATGACTGAAAGGGAGGAAGAACCAGGAAATACTTCATCTACTCCCGAACTGGAGGAGGAACCAGAAGATGCTCCTCTCGCCTCTCAACAATCTGAAAAGCAACAACAGCAGGATTTAGATGAATCAGGTTCCGATTCTGATTTAGAGGAGACTCAACAAGAAGCTTCAGCCTCTCCTGAATGTGAGGAGGAACCAGAAGATTCAAATATTCAATCTGAGAAGCAAGAGCTGGAGGATTCCTGTGAATTGGTACATGTGGATGAGCTACAAGAAACTTCGACCTCTCCCAACAGGGAGGAAGAACCAGAAGAATATGTAGCACCATCTGAGTGTGCGCAGGAATCAAAACTCTTCAAAGATTTAGAAAAAAACAGCGCCAGCGTCCTTTTGATAATTGAGACAATTGCTGATCACGTTTACATTGAAGCCAACATGGTACCTGAATATCACGCTAGCCTTCTGATGGCTCTGTTTGAATACATCTGGGACAAAGTCCAGGGTGAAGATCTGTGTGTCTCAGATAAATCCCTGAAGAAGATTGACAGAACAATCCACAGGGCACTGTGCGAGAAGCTGGGTGGTCCGTGCAACGTGCTCTTTCTGTTGCAGCACTCGGAGGAGCCCGTCGTTGCAGATCGTATGGTCGACATCGTGAAGAAGCTCCTAATCAGGCCAACTAAGAAAGCCAAGGCCATCTCTAGGTTCTTCTCTTCACTGGGACGGTGTTTGAAATACAACAAGCTTCATTCTCGTGAGTCGACGACGTCATCTGACACGTTTGAACACCATGTGACGGATGTAGATTTGGGACCTTTAAAGCGAGAACACAAACCTGAATAACAATCCAAGTCAAAAGGCCTTCAAGACAATCAACTCCGTGTTGATAAAACAAGTCAAAGCGCTGCTACCAGGCCTGCTGTCACATGTGGAGGAACATCCAGATGTGGAGGAACATTCTGAAGAAGCAGGGTCAGAAACCTATGAATGTTCTGAAGACTTTGTGATTGTAGTTTGGTTGATGATTGAAAATGACTCAAAGTCCCAAAACATTCCAATAACCTTGAAAATGTACAAACTCAGCTTATTATCAAAACTGACTTCAATAAAACACCTCGTAAAACTCTAATTTTGATCACATAATTAACCTTTTCCCCAGGATAAATCTGCATCTACGCACAGTAACTGCTGTCAGCAGCTGTAATATCAGACATTAGGCTAATAATGTCATCACTGCAACCACTAAACTACATTAAAAACTACAATTCCGAGGCGTGTTTACCCCCGTTGGCCACCATAATTTACAGATAAAATGTGATGAATTGATAGCAGACAAAATGCGACAAAGTGTATAGTGTCCTCTGGTTAAGGTGTGTAAGTGTCCTTCCAGAAGATTAAATGCAGGACATTTCAGTAAAGAGAGTGTCATAAAAACGCTTCAAGGTGTGGACAAAGTCTATGTTGCCCTTATCTTGACTAATCCTGATAAAAAATAGCCTCCAGGTATCCTTCTGAGATCTCCACTGTGTGATTTTTCAGAAAAGCAGTTGCGTTCCCAAAGAACACACACACACACACACACACCTGCAGCAGGCGTGCGGCTCTGCGGTACAGTTTGCTGTTGGTGACCTGCATGTCCACCATGTGGTTCCGGTAAACCTTCCCTTTCAACACGTGGGCTCCCGTGCTGACGGCGTTCAGCAGCAGCTTAGTGGACAATTCCCACTGCTAAGAGAGAGAGAGAGAGAGAGACAGAGAGACAGAGAGACAGAGAGACAGAGAGACAGAAACAGAGAGACAGAGACAGAGAGAGAGAGACAGAGAGACAGAGAGACAGAAACAGAGAGACAGAGACAGAGAGAGAGAGAGACAGAGAGACAGAAACAGAGACAGAGACAGAGAGACAGTGAGTGAGAGAGAGAGAGATAGAAAAGGTGTGTGTGTGTGTGTGTGTGTGTGTGTGTGTGTGTGATACCATATGTACAGAACTCCCTGAAGGAAGTGATGGCCAGCTGATTTGAAGAGTTGATGAACACAGGTTATCGATGATCTGCACAAAAACAGAGGATAGATAGATAGATAGATAGATAGATAGATAGATAGATAGATAGATAGATAGATAGATAGATAGATAGATAGATAGATAGATAGATAGATAGATAGATAGATACCTGTAGTTCAGTTGGTACAGTGTCTCCACCCAGTCTGTGATAGATGGCGTGGAGGCTGGACGTCTTCTCCCTCACTCTGCGTGCCAACTTCACCACTTCACTGAGATCGTCTGAGGAGACAGGTCTGAGTGTTGGATTTTTCTATGCCAGACAGCCAGACCACACACACGTCCTGTTGCTCACCAGAGCACGTGAAGAGGAGCAGAACAGTGTCCCGGTCGGTGAGAGACGGGTGGATCAAACGTAAGAAATCCTCGTGAGAAATGGAAAAATCTGGACCCTGAGAAAGCAAACGATCTGATCTCTGACAGCAGCACCGGTGAGGTCACATGTATTCATATTTCCCTCTAAAGGCGACAAATGTAGTTCACACAAAGTCCATATTGCTGCAGCACACTGACAGATATCGTGTGTTCAAGGAAGACAAATCCTTTTCCAGATTAATCCTCAAGTTGAATTCAGCAGAGACAGATGTGTCATCAAACTGAAAAATGGGATAGATTTTCTTTTTTAATTGGATTTAACAGGATCTCAGACATTTTAATCCCTTTCCGAGACACAAAAGGAAGCGAGAACTTTAATTGGAATCTTAAGAGTCGGCCGTAGTGACGAGGGAGAGCGGATAAGTGTGAGATAACTGCTCTTTGTTTTAATTGTTAGCGTTTCTGCTTCGTACCAGAGAAGTGAGAGGACCCTCGTTGTTGTCCAGCCCTGCGTATCCTCCAGCGATGAAGCCACGGACGTCTTCATAGTCTCCAAGACGCAAATACAGGAAAAGACAGATGTCTGTGAGCGAGGAGCATTTGTGCTTGTTAATGAACACATCTCACCTGCTCCAAATGTGGGGTTGCATTCACTGGCATCAATCAGGCCCAACACAGCCAGCGAGCCCCAGCCGAGGTAACACACCCGCCCGCTGCACCGCAAACTGAAATCCAATCAGAAGTTAAATCGGCTTCGCCGCAAAAAAGGGATTTGTGTTTTCTCTCGGTGCTCATTACTGAATGAGAGGAGAGGCTGACTCTGCACCAGCAGCGAGCAGCACTTCTCTCATGACAGGCTTTTTCCTGCGAGGGAAGCTGATCTAGCCTGACAAATGTCCTTACTGTGGCTTTCACTGCAGACTTCAACGTGCATTTCCACTTTTGCAGACCACGTTTCGGAGCGTGGAGTGTTCAGGAGTAAATGTTCTACCTCTTTCCCGCCGCCTCCACCAGCGTGCCCATCTGCTCGGTGTGACTGTAGGTAACGTCCACAGCGCTCTTGTATGTTAGCATGTTTTGCAACATGACTCTGTCAAGAACAAAGTACAGAGTTCAGAGGTTTACCTGAAAATAAATGTCACTGATGGGACACCAGTAGAATCTAGTTGGTGATTTCTTTTCTTTTTTTTTTTTTGTGGGGGGGGGGGGGGCTTTTCAGCAATAGCCTGCAGAGGTCAGCAACACACAAAGTAAAAATGACTATATCTTGGCTAGTTTGCTTTGTTATTACACAGCATATCAAAATGTAAAATAATATGGAAAAGAAAGAGAAATTTCAGATGGACAAAAACCTTCACCGCCACTCACAGTTGAAGATCATGTAGCGAGCATTTCAGTAAGCTTACTTCTTTGAGACGGGTGCTCCTGTAAAGGCTGCAGCCTGAGCCGCGGACAGAATGACCTCCAGGAGAATCTTGGTGGCACTACCACCCTTCATCCTGGAGGATCCACTGATGGCTTCTGGCTGAACACAGACACTCAGAAGATGAGTTAGAGCTTAAATGTCACACTCTGCAGGCTGGATCCAGATAGGAACAAGCAGCGTTCGTACCCCGACTGCTGGGCTGAGGATGAAGGCCTTTTGACTTTGTTCCTGCTCCAACATCCGTCGCACCACACTGCGAAATGTGAAGGTGCAGCCTGCTATGGGCTCATCCCTGATGAATTTGAGCATTAAAATCACCTTTACATGAATGCGGACTGAGAAACAACCAAAGGTTATATGTGAAGATATGAATGCACCTGGCCTGCTGTGCAGGATTGAAGCCGATCAACACTGGAATGTAGACTTCAGGGTGTCGCAGGCAGAAGTCCAGCTGACCTGCCACAAACGGAGCCTGAATGTTCAGAAATGATCCATTTAATTACTATTCCAGGGGAAAAAAATCTGACCAAAGCAGAGTGACTTACTGAGAGTCCGCAGGAAAGGCCAATGAAGATGACACGCTTCTTTCCCTCACAGGCCTGATAACAAACACACACGCTGGTCAGGGGCATTTTTCTCCTTTAAAAACAAAACTGCACTGATCTCACTGAAGGTCACAAAACCCTGACCTTCTTCAGCATGAGCATGCCCAGTCTGCCATCATCTTCAGGAGCTTCTTGGGAGGACAAAAGCGCTCTGAGGAAACGGTGGCACACAAGGTGGCTATAAATGTTCTCCCTGGTTCTCTTTTCTAACCATTTCAAATTCCTGCACATCTCACATCAACCATCATAATCTGAAGTAAAATTATTCTGGTTTTTGTTCAGGCATTATCACGTCAGCACAAAAGGCAGTTAGCTTTTGAAAAAGCCAAGCGTTTAGTGTGATCATGGTTGCCATCACCCTTTTGCGTACCTGTCTCCACCAGCGATGATGTATGAATACACCAAACTGTGGTCGACGTCCTTCAGCCTTCTGTTGAAACACGACTGCCGACAACACAGGGAGCAGGAATAGTTAATTCATTATATTCCAGTTTAATTGACAGTCTAGTTTTAGTTTGTTCGGAAAACATTTTGAATAATTTCGAGAATAACTCTTTGAAATAATGTTTGTTTCGATTGTTGTCAATTTTTTTTTTTTTTTTGCCTTTTTTGAGATTTTTACCGCGATGAGAAAAGCTATTCGTCCAGACGTCCCGCATCCGCTCAGTACAACGAGACTGTCCTGAGGATTCTGTCACAGAAAGAGAAGAAATGGTAAAACATCAGGCCCGACTGGCCAGCAAAAACAGAGGTAGAGTGAAGATACCTTGAGAACCAGCTCCACCCTCTTGGCGACCTCCACCATAGTTTCCACCACCTCTTTGCTGACAAGTCTCTACAATGACAGTTGAATATGAAATCGAAAAGACTTTAAACTGATTATTCCTCTTCAGGTGCTGACCTGGTACCTGACCCCCGTGTCCTCCTCAAACATCTGGCCATCGCAGGCCTGTAGCATCCTGACGATGGCTCTGGCTGAGGCCTGGTCGATGTCTCGAGTCAGGGGATTGGACTTCTCTGAAACAGGGAGAGACGGTTCGTAGTCTGGAGACTGATTACGAACCGTGGGGGATGTTTTGAAAGGTGTCTCTTTGCCAGTTGGTTAGCCTAACTTAGCAGAAAAATTGAAAAATTAGATGGTATTGATCACATTTAAGCTATTATTATAGATTAACTATTATTTTCCGAAATTGGTGTGTGTGTGTGTGTGTACGTTTATTAAAACTGTTGCAACTTTTTCTATGCATATTTAAGCATTTATGCAGCTGACATGAAAGCAGTTGTCAATAAAGCTTGAAACGGTTTGAATCCCAAACAGTCGCGGTTTAAATGTCCAAAGACTCACCTCCCATTCACGCATAGTTGAGCAAGTGCGCTCTGGTTTCGCCATCACGCACAAGTCTGTGCTCCCGCGTCAAAGAGGATTGATCTCAAATAAACGTCTCTCCGTGTGTCCTGTCCCCTTCAGTCAGCTGGACGGCTGTAGGAGAACCGCAGTGCGCGGCCCTGTCGGCGGTGACAAAGTCCGCCCCGGGACCTTTGAGACTGAGGAGGAGGAGGAGGAAAGGCGACTATGGGTTCCATGCCACGCACCAGTGCCCCCGCACACGCACGTCAGCAGCGGGAGTTGAGTAAAAAACTAAAGTACCGCCTCGCAGGAGATAACACACACATTTATTGAAGATCTTCAGAAAATAGTGACACACCAGAACACGCCCACCCTGGTCTGACACACCGGCTGCCTAATTACTGTCAGTGACACATCAGGTAGGAGTGTGTGCGCGCGCGCGCTTGCGTGCGCAAGTCTTGCGTCTGCAGAGTGACGCACGTGTGCCGGCTGCAGGCTGGAGAGTGACGGTCGCGGGGACATCAGCGCTGCAGTCACCGCAACTGTGCGGGGCCCTGAGGCTGACGCACCTCCGGTGCTTTGGCACCGGCTACCAAAGCATCAGGTGCTCGGTTCCTCCAGTTCGAATTTAGTTGAGCCTATTGTTGATTACAACACGTCAGGATTTGTCTTGAAATGATCTGATGCACAAATCAGACGCAAATATAAGTCAATAAAGAGGCTGGCTCACCTTTTGCCAGCTTACAAATAAATGTACATCCCTTAATAAGAGTGCAATGTCAGACCTTTACTTGAATGAATCCATTAAAATTTAAATGACCCCTAACTAATTTGGCAAGTTGTTAAACTTGTCTTATACAACAGCTGCACTAAAGTGTTTAAATGATCATTTTATTTCTGCTGGATCCTTGTTTGAGTCGCTAAACCCTGAAATGACAAATACTGGTCTGGCCAGCGTTAACGCGCCCTTGACAGTAGGCTGTGTGGGGATCCATCACTTGTCTGTTTCTCTGGGGTAAACGATGCACTAAACAGGCTTAACACATGTAAAGCAGCACCTGATGAAACTGAACCCTTTTTCTATAAGTTGGCTGCTGTCTTTGTTGCTGAGCCTCTCTGGTATATTTTTAACCTGAGTCTTACAGCAATAAAATCCCTAGAATAAGTCGCATTCAGTTTTCCTCCTTTTAAAAAGGGGATGAACCCACAAATTTAAGAATAACATAGCAATTTTGTAAATTTGTGTGATAAAGTGACCAGCTAAAGGAATGCTGGTTAAAACAAAAAATTAAAGATAAAAGAAGCAATTTCCTCTGTCAGCCGCCAGGGATGAGGTTGTGTGGCTTCACCCTACTGGAACCGTTCATGATATAATTTTACTCATTCTTCTGTTAATCAATGCTCATTGCTAATCGGGGTCCCCAAGAGGTGCAGGAGCCCATTATTAAATCATCATCTTAAAAAGAGACAAGACTGAACAGAAAACCAGGTTAAAAATTTTCAAACTACTGGTGTGGTGCCTTTTGGAGTCTTTAATATAGCCTTTTCCTCCCATGTGGCTGTTCAAAATTCATCCCATATTTCCATAAAGCAGCATCCAATCATCAATAATGCTCATAATCAACAATAAATAAATAAATAAGTGGTCAGACAAAATGTTGTTGTCAGCACTCATTTTCCTCTTGATGCTGTCAGCAGCAAAGCACGTCGTTATCTCGCCATTCGCCAAACATCCCACAATCCTCCCAGCACTGGATTAAAAATGCATCATTCTACATTATAAATGTGTTTATATAGATCTCCTTTTTTTTCCTCCTCTTCAGAAAAAGGGAGGATGGAAATGGTGGAACCTCAACGTGTAATGAAAAGAGGTATAAATCTTCCAGTGTGAGCCAAACAAAACAAATACAAAAGACTGTAAGAAGAATTTTCATGGCATTTTAGATATCTCATGCTGAAGTGATGTGCTTTATTTCATATGTGTGAGTGTTTGCAAGATGCTCTCTCGTTTTCTCCAAGATGCTGAACTACAACATGATAGATAAGAAAAATGGTGTGGTTTTTAACTCTTAAATGAAGTATAATGGGTAAAAACCTCTTTAGTAAGTATGTGGAGGTCTCTTCTGGCTCAGTCAGATTCTCCACAGTCAGTGTGATTCTGCAGCTCCCCACTGTGTTCACATCTACCTCAGTGATCTGCTCAACCTCTACCTCTTCTCCTGTTTTCCTTCAGGATTCTTCTCATTGACGTTTATCTTTCATTTGTTTGGCTGATGCCATGCTTCTGCTGCGTTAATTGTCCTCAGTTCTTCCAAAAAAGCTGCTGCTGTGCAGATTTTCGAGGCACTCTTATCTCTCTATGTTGGCCGCAGACACATCAGAACTGTCGTTTTATGAATCCTGAGTCACATCTTTTCAGAACAATCGTCATTGTTCTCTGAATCCAGGAGCTCGGCAATCAGCATGAGCAAATCATCAGAACGCCATTGATGCAAACAAGGTTTGCATCAATGTTTGAGGGCCTGAATATGTGAGTGTGAAAAGATCCAAAAAGGACGACTTTTAAGTGTAATAAAAGTTGTTGTGATATGTTTTAGAAATGGCAGGGGACTAAATGTCCGTGTAGCCTCGTCACCCTTCTGCAACCAGCTCATCTTACATTTGTCCCCTGTGGGCAGCACATTTAGACTCTCTGTCCCAGTATAACCAGGTCCTTTCACTTCCATGTTACCTTCTGTCTGATAAACATTGAATATTTGCTCTGCAGGATGGAAAATGTTTATGGTCTGCTCCATTTTACCTCTCTATCCAGTCCATGAAGCTTCGGCAACTCCTGTGTTGTGATTCAGAAGTCACCTCTGGTGATCCCTCAGGAGCATTTCTATTTATTTATTTTTAGTCATAAGCATCAAAGTTACGAGACTCTGCGTATGTCTTTGCTAAATGGTGCATCCAACTGATGACTAAATTAAACACAGCCAGCAACTCTCAAAGAGAGACACTGAATTTTTTTTGTTGTTGTTATTATTTAGTGAAATCTAATGTTTCACTTTAATTAAAATTATTTTTGAGCAGCTGGACATATTTACCTCATATTTCTCTGCCTCTTTCAAAGATCAAGCGTTCTGTGAAGGAAAAGCCAACTGCTGTCACTCACTCTCATCATATACGGCCGTGCAGCAATCCACTCTCACTTGTCCTCTGGCTGCACAGCCATGGTCGTCATGACAACAAAGAGGCTAATCTCTGGCGGACAGAGAGAGAGTGCTTACACAGAAGCATGCGATAAAGAGATGCATGCTTGAGTGTGTTTATTGGTGCATGCGTGTGCATTTCACCAGTTTAATGGGATGTCACGTTCAATCTCCTTGTCTTTCTTTTCTATTATTGAACATATCGTTTTCTCAATTTATTTTCACTATTGTCTGATTTTTTATTCAGTCCTTTGTAAGCTCCTCAAATTACTCTTTTACTCTGTTAGTTGTAATCTATCTCTTTTTGTGTAGATGTATCCATCCCTTTCTATCTCCTTTCCCTGACACACACTTTTCTTTCCTCCAACAATTCCTAAATCTCTGTTCTTCCTCTTTCTTGCACTTTATCTGTTCATTCTCTACTAAGGCTTCACTTTGAATTATCCTCTCCCTTCCACCAGCTCTTTTCATCCCCTCCTCTAATTCTTAAATCCAGCCATCCTTCTCCACAGCCTCTCTGTGAGTTTCCCAGCTTCCATCAACTTGCACGCATGCACACACAAAGCATCCCTTCTGTTTTCACCCATTCCTAAATCCTAAATGCCTGCCTAGCACGGAGCTCACATACACTGACACACACACACACACACACACACACACACACACACACACACACACACACACACACACACACACACACACACACACACACACACACACAAATGTGTTCTTGCTGATTAGACTGGTGGAGCTGAGAACAGGCTGCCAACATGGATGGATGAATGGATGGATGGATGGAGAGAGTGTGTTCACACACAGGTCGACATGGAATTTGAAGGACGAATGTGTCACTCATACAAACCATGTTAAAACTAGTTGAACATGTTTATGGAATAAAGTCTGTTTTTATGGGTGCAAAATCCACAAAAGTAAAAAGACTGTGTATTTTTTTTAATCATTCAATATTCATTACCGTATGCACATTGGTTTTACAGGCAGCACGTATGTGTAAATGCATGTGCTTGTCACCACTCACAAACTCATTGAATATGTAACATTAAAGTATAAAAGGGCTTTCAAAAATTCTGAGGGTGAGTCCAAATTTTGAGATTAGAAGACATCTGAAAGTAGAGGAAAAGGTTCCCAAGATTAAAGTCCTGCAAGTAGAATTATGATCATGTTCATCACTGTTTCGGAAACTTTGCCTCACTGCAGGATGGATGGATGGATGGATGGATGGATGGATGGATGGATGGATGGATGGATGGATGGATGGATGGAAGGAAGGATGGATGGTGGATTTGGTGGCAAATGTCGATATTTTCTGTTTGGCTGCCTGCTGCACGAAACAGAGTTGCGCGTGCGTGCGCGCGATCCCGCGTGCAGATGTGCGTTCTGGGATTGAAGTTCCTCCGGTAGAGGGAGGAGTGAAAGAGAAAGTGAGGAGTGGGGATGCTGGGCTGCAGAGGGTGGAAGCTGCGGAGAGGAGCGGGTGTGGGCTGCAGAAGATGCGGGGTACCTGAAGCCCGAGAGCGGCAGGAGTGAGAGGAACGTGTCGGCGGTTCTGCGGCTCATTGAACAGGGAACGTTCGATTAGTTCTGGTCTGAGGGGGTAGACAGGTACATTCACGCACGGACACATTCACGCACAAACTCTATCACGCGTCTTAAGATCAGCGGGAGATGCATTACGTCATAGCCTCCAGTTGCCCTAGATGACCGCGCTCACAGGACGGGATGATGCAGGGCTGCTGGACCAGAACGCAAAGTGATTCGGCCTCTGCCGCTGGCGGGCGCCCGGTGGCGGTGTCTCGACCGGACCAGGACGAGGCGGAGCCGCCGACGCGCGGCCGCCTGCTCTGATGGCTCCAGGAGGGAAGGGGCCAGCAGGTATCTGGGAAGTGACGTGGTGTCCGCGCCCCGCGAGAAACCACAACGGTGCGGCTACTGTGCGTTTCGCAGGAGGGCAGGAGCAGGAAGGCGAACATGGCCGCGCAGTCGGACGGCGGCAAAGCCGCGGTCGGCAGCGGCGGGTTCGCGCAGCTGTACGATGTTGATGCCGAGGAGCCCATGGACTCCGCTGCCATCCACATCTGTCAGTGCTGCCGCACTTCGGCTTGCTACTGGGGCTGCCGCTCCGCCTGCCTCGGCTCTCTGCTCGGCGGGGGCCAACCTGCCGGAGGAGTCGGCATCCGAGAGACTCACTGCCCGCCCCGTGAGCAGCTGTGGCTGGACTGTCTCTGGATCGTCCTCGCCCTCCTCGTCTTCTTCTGGGACGTCGGCACGGACCTTTGCCTGGCGGTAGACTATTATCGGAGGCAGAACTACCTCTGGTTCGGCCTCACTCTCTTCTTCGTGCTGGTGCCATCGGTGCTGGTCCAGATTCTGAGTTTCCGCTGGTTCGTTCAGGACTACACAGGCGGGGGGCTTGGAGAGGTGGAAGGGTTGACCAAGCGGGGCACGGTGGCTCTGGGGTGCCTGTATCCCGGGCGGGATCGCCTGCAGCTGGCCACCATCTGGATGTGGCAGGCCACAATACACATCCTCCAGCTGGGACAAGTGTGGAGGTAAGAGGGGGTAGGAGGAGCGGTGACAAACAACAACATTACACACCCGATCCTAATAGGTCCCATCACTTGTCAGTGTCACTGTATCACACGCGCGCACACACACACACTCACTGACACACACTTAACCTCGCAAATGTCTACTCAATGTCTCTGGAAGAAGGAGAAGCAAGTTTCACTCTGACAGCAGGGACAGGAAGAGAAAGCAGGGAAAACGCTCTGCTCTCTGACCTCGACGGAGCTCCAGTCTGACAACAGAAAGACAATCACGCCGGCAAACTGAACATTTGTCTTCTTTTCTGCGCGACACAATGAAAAAGTTAATTCTGCTCACATCAAGTTGAAAAGGGTTGTACGCTCCGAAGAGCCAGGAAAGTGGTTTTCCACCACCTCTGTTCAGCACCACGGACAGCGTCCTATTCAAACTTTTTCCTGTATGTGTGTTTGTATGTGTGTGTGTGCACGCGCGTGTGTCTGTTTGTGTGCGCGTGTTGTTTATATGTGTGTGTGCGCGTGTGTCTGTGTGCGTGTGTGTAAGGGAGAGAAAGGCCAATGGAAAAACGGTGTCATGGCCCTTCCCATGAGTGTCAGCATGCATGTAGAGTACAAAGAGGAAAAGCATCTGTGCTTCTGGCAACACATCTCAATCTTTCTCAAAACTCACACACACACATGCAGACAAACACACGCACACACACACAAAAAGCAGTGTGTGACAAGGGTAGGTGCTAAGTGTGTTAAGAGCAGTGACGGGAGAAAAACACATGCATTTTTTGCCCGCGCTCTCTCTCTATCTCTCCCTCTTACACACACAAGCACACACACCTACACCCATTAATAGAATTAGAAGCACATGATGGCCATATGTGTTGGAGTGCTGATGTTTTCCACATCATTACAAGGTTCAGGGATGCTCTTTTATTGCAAACCAGTCTTTCATCAATTTTGCAGCAGCAATAGCAGCATAGCTGGTCTTTAGCCTAGGATGATTCTAGATAATGAAACTACTCACTTATCCTCCCTCTCTCAGAAGACTCTTTAATGGTGTCCACTTGCCTCTGGCGGCAGGGGCAGTAAAAAGATGTGTGTGTTTATGTGAGTGTTTGCATTCTGCTGTGTTTCTCTGCTCCTCTGCAGTTGTAGGGTTAAACCACGCTTCGCTGTGCATGCACACATCTCTCCCCTATCTCCATTCACCCCACCCAGTAAGCACCCACCCTCTTTGCTGCAGAATGGACTCTCCCACCTGAAGGAGCAGAGGAAGGGTGGGCGCGGGATTCTCCACGGTGAAAATGGTACAGCCCGATTGAGACAGATCGCTTATAGATTGCGAGGGAAGGAGGGGTTAGCAAAGTGATGGAGGATGGAGAGCGAAAAGGTTGAACATGTGTAAAATGGGGGGGAGGGGGAAAGAGAAAGGGAGGAGAGAGAGATTGATGGGGATAGATGTACTGTGTGTAATCCATATGGTTTGTAACATCGCTGCCTGTGCACAAAAAAACCTAACTCCCCCTCAATACAAGCACTTCCTGTTTGATGCTGGATCTTTATTAGTGCTCTTGAGTCAAGGACAAACAGCCTTTTGGTGTCTGGATAAAGCTAGAAATCGTTCTATGGCAGGACCAGAACAGACAAGGAAACCCGTTAGACTCCTCAAGCTACACTGGATCTGACCCAACAAACACTCGTGTGTTGGCGTCTCCCTACGTCTCATGAATTAGGCCTGCCCGCACCCATCCACACGGCTGTGATGTAGCACTTCATGCTTAATGCAGGAGCACATGCCCTTCCACGCGTGCACTGGCACCAGTGAACGTGCAGAAGGAATGCACTTACACACTTACACACTGTCCTGAGGTGTTTTTCATGAGAACCGTTGGATAGAACTCACACGAGTGCGCTGTAGTTCTAAACACACATTAACCGTAGCAAAAAACCTTTTCAAATGAGGGTATTTTAGTGCTAAAATGAGGTGGAGATCTGTCTTGAATAGTGTTTTTACAAACATTTAGTGTACCATCTGCTGGTGTTTTATTCCAGCCTCAAAGGTTTGCTGTGTTGGAGGTAATTAGCGCTCTCGTGCCTGCAGGTACATCAGGACCCTGTACCTGGGGATCATGTCGCGCCGTCAGAAGGAGCATCAGCGGCGCTGGTACTGGGCCATGATGTTTGAGTATGCAGATGTCAACATGCTGAGGCTTCTGGAGACCTTCCTGGAGTCTGCTCCCCAACTGGTCCTGCAGCTCTCCATAATGATCCAGGAGAACCGAGCAGAGACGCTGCAATGTAGGTGTTTGTTTGTCAAAGCAAGTCCTCTGATGTGAGCTGTCACATTTGTCGTTGCAGAAGGGGAAGTCACATTCTTGCCCCTGGTTTTTGTCTGATTTTTACCCATAAGGCTTTGCGGGTTCAGCCCAAACCAAAAACCAGCATCCATCCACCTCTGACATGAGCCTTTTAAACATGAGGCAGCACAACCTGATTGGTCTCCTGACCTTGTATTGTATAAAGAAATAATTTGTGATGAAAGTCAGAATTTGAAGTATAAAGTTTTAATGTCCAAATTCTTTCTTTTTTGATCTGAAGTTGATCCCGTCAGCCTCTTCATCCTTATTCATCTTAATGTATCATCACCAGTTTCCACCCACTGGTATTATTCATCCTCAATGTTTGAAACACTTTCTGCTTCAATGCAAATACGTGACTGGTGCAGGTGGTAGATCCACACAGTCACTAACATTTTAAAAATAACTCTCAGGCTCGCACCATTCACTCTTTCTTACTCAAGCATGCGCTCACCTCGCCACTCAGGACCCGGCGGATGACTCATAATTATTCGACATTTTCAGATTTTTTTGGCTTTCTCTGTAGGCATCTCCTCCCTGGGCTCCCTTTTGTCTCTCGCCTGGGTTTTGGCCTCCTACCACAAGCTCCTGCGGGACTCGCGGGATGACCAGCGCAGCATGAGCTATCGTGGGGCACTGCTGCACATCTTCTGGCGCCTCTTCACCATCTCATCCCGCGTTCTCTCGCTGGCCCTTTTCGCCTCCCTCTTTCACATCTATTTCGGCATCTTCGTGGTGGTCCACTGGTGCGCCATGGCGTTCTGGGTGGTGCACGGCGGCACTGACTTTTGCATGTCCAAGTGGGAGGAGGTGCTCTTCAACATGGTGGTCGGCATTGTCTACATCTTCTGCTGGTTTAACGTGAAGGAGGGTCGGACGCGGCACAGGATGGTGGCATATTACATGGTGGTGCTGGCCGAGAACAGCATCCTGACCGGGCTGTGGTGAGTCATTGCAGGACCATGTCCTCAAGTCTTAATAAATATCGTCATAGGCCCCTTTTTAGTGAAGAATACTTCTTCTGTCTGTTAAAAAGCAACAGTCGAAAAGCTAAACCTCTTATGTCGCAGGTACGCCTACAGAGACCCGGTGTTGACCGACTCCTACGCTGTCCCAGCCATCTGCGGTGTCTACCTGACCTTTGCCGGCGGTGTCCTGGTCATGCTCTTGTACTATGGATTCCTGCATCCTGCCACTGCCCACCTCCAGCCAAGCCCCGCCTCCTCCTGCTGTGCCCAGCTGCTTTGGGGCCTCCCGCTCCCTCCATCGGCCCCACCCACGGCCCCGCCCACCCCAGCCCACATGACCAAGTCGCAGACAGAAGAAGATGTGGCCGAGACATGCCTACCCGTCTTCCAGGTGAGGTCAGCGCCCCCCACCACCAAGCCCGAAGGTCCACTTATAAAGATCGACATGCCCAGGAAGCGTTACCCAGCGTGGGACGCCCACTATGTTGACAGGCGCCTACGCAGGACTATAAACATCCTACAGTACATAACACCAGCCGCCGTGGGCATTCGCTACCGTGACGGACCCCTGTTGTATGAACTGCTACAGTACGAGTCCTCACTCTGACACACACGTAGACACACACGAGCACATGTTTAGAAGAGGCACACGTTCGGAGTAAAATGTGGTACTTGATGTAAGCACACAAACACAAAAGCAATTGTCACAATTTAACACACAAACACACTCATACGTTCCTTGTGGGGACCCATGACCTGAGAGTCACTTGGCCATGACTCAACAAGCTGCTTCAGTGTGAGTCTGCTTCTTTTCACTCTCTATCCTTCTGTCTCGTTATTTCTCAGCTCTTCTCGTCAGTCTTCTGTTCTTATCGATTCGATTTAACACGTCTTTGCTCCCCGTGAAGGAAAACAAACACACAAAAAATCAAGACGGAGAGCCTGTGACCGCCGCATGCTGCTCATAAGAAATAGGTCACGATTCCTCGGGTCTTCTTCAGAAAGATGTGACAAAGATTTGAAAATGACTCCAAACACTTTTGACCATGTTGTTATTAGTCTAAATGGAAGGTAGTGTAAATATTTTCTATGTAGGAGGGGCACATTTTAACGGACTATCATTATCCTGGACAGGACACGGTGGTTGGGCACAACAGCTTTTAATGATGGATGAGAAAGTATCAGAGAAGGTGCAAGGCATGATGGGAAGGATGGAGAAAAGCAGAGAAAAAGATTCTTTCAAAAGTGTGTTCAAGCAATGAAAATATCACTAAAACCACATTTCATTCCAGGAATAAGAGTTGTTGCTAGATTGATATTTAAAGAAACTGACTTATTCCCCTATTACAATATTAACTTATGTTGTCAAATACCTGACAGGTTATAGTGGAGCCAAAGATCCACTGAAGACAGATGGATGATTACAGATCACGTTGCTAAAATCACAGCTTTAGTTGTCACTGTGCCAATCACACATAAGTATAGCATGAAAAACTTACCACCTGGTGTTATTAAGCAAAGCAGCACCGTAATCTAAACACATCTCTGTACTGTAAAAGAGTTAACAACTGCTGAACCTTCTCTGACGTATGTTCGTTACATCAGAACTCTTTTAGCATTAGAAGAAATATGTGAAGCTATTTTTATTTTTACTTTTTTCTCCATCATTTCCTGTTGTGCTTTACGTTTCCCCAACCTTTGCAAACCTTAGTTTTATTGTGCGAGACCAACATAAGGAATTAGATTTTTTTTTTTTTTGCATTAAAAAAAAGCACACGCAAGACTAATTACTGCGTGATGTTTTCAGCATGCTGGTTCCACAACAAATGGGCTCCTGCCAGTAAATTATTGTCCAATTAAACAATTTTTGGTATTTCAGACGTCACGGGGCTCTTGATGGCTTCTCCTGATAACCATCCAATATCACCTCCTCCAGAGCCACCCACAGAGGAGCTGTGATGCAGGCTCTTTATTTATTTATTGTTTGTTTATCTCTGTAATCCAAGCTGTTACATTGGCAGGCGACAACTAATTATATCAGTCATCGACTTGTTGACAGGGACGCCGCACCAGAAATCACACGCCAGCGGGGCTAAAACAAACTGTTTGGAAACTGGTGAAAGGTTTCCCCCCCCCACTTTTTTTTCTTGTCCAGTCGCATGGCAGCAGTCGAAACAATAAATCTTACACATTTGAAACAGCATAATGACCACAACACAACACATATGACTCTTTTGCTGCTGGACGATAACAACATTGGCTACATCTGCTTATTATTGGCTGGATTTCAGACTTTCATCTACTTTGTCGACCATTTTCTTTGAGCTCTTTGTAGTTATCAAATTGCAGCTTCTGATTGGTTCTCATGGAACATGTGGTAGGTTAGCAGAGAGCCAGTGACCTGTCAAGATTAGGTTTTTATTTTTATTTTTCCAATCCGGCAACTCAACACCACAAGAGTTTTCCTGTCCTGGAAAAGTCCGACTTAAAATAAATTTGAGAACCACTCCCCTGACCAAAGAAATAATGTAAAAAATGTCAGGGTTGGTTAGCGACACGATAATCGAAGGAAGCTGGACTTTTAATTCCACAAACAGACAGAACGGCGACTAGAAGCACACACGATCTGGCAAGGAGTCGCTCGAGGTCTGCAGCTCATGTAGCCCCACTGATTAGCAGATGAGGTGCAGGTGAGGCTGATCAGGCATGCAGCACAGGTGAGGCAGGGAGGGGAGGGCGAGAGCTGGAGCAGACCCGCAGCCGTGACAAAAGAAATATCACCTCAATTTGATACAGATTGGGCAAAAATGTCGAGGTATCCTCTAAGGCCTGACCAACATGAATTAAGAGCGGGCCCAACGGTGTTGATCCTGTGGTGCTAGCTGATCACGACATGGTCAAATTCCTCAACGCTGGGCAAAATTGTGAGTGTATTCAGTAGGCTCCGTGTGAACAGACGTCGGTACGGTGCAACCCACTGGAGCTACCGAGTCGATTGGCTGCTAAAACCCACGTCATATGGTGCAAATATGATCACACACCTACTTAATGGTGCAATAAGGGCAGATTTTCTCTCCGAATTCTATATGGTGCAACTCGAGTACTGCCTTCAGTTATCAGCCGAGGCTGTGCCAAAGGCTCCGTCCAAACACACCACTGCTCTTCCTGTCATGCAGAAGCTATGCAAGTCTCCGAGGCTGGGAGATGTGCTTAGTGTGCACATTCAAGACATACACACACACACACACACACACACACACACACACACACACACACACACACACACACACACACACACACACACACGGTCCTTCCTTTATAATTTGGGAACAATGTTCATATGGTGCTATCGAGTGAACACGGATGGCTTTTTGTGAGGTTGCAGTGTTTTAAAGAGACGAGCCAAACGTGTTTGCGCTTCGCCGGTTGGTCCTCATAAAGAGAGTGTACATAAAAAAGCAACACCTTCTGACCGACGCATACAAGCTACAATGCCTTATTCGCTCCTCACAGGTGGTTAACCAGATTCGGATAATGAAAGAGGGTGGTGCTAATTTAGTACACTCAGATCAGGTGATTCACCGGGTGTGTAGTGTACGCCTCAGAGCACGGAAATCAAGGGAGTACTGTGTTAATGCGTTGTCCTAACTGGTGTTTGGAGAACACACTCACTCATTTTCTGTTTTACAGATTGAAAATCTTGCATGAATGTTTCAGATTTGAGGTGCTTGGAAAAGTCACAGTGTGCCATGTGCTTTTTCTGGGTATCGTTCAGACCTCCCCACCCTCACCGTGGCCCCCATTTTTTGCACCCACAGCTCTGGCCAATCTCCGATCAGGTTCAGCAGAGTCAAATCAGGTCTGACGCAACCAAAAAGAAAGTGCTGGGATGGTGACCAGAGTCAGCTGCAGCCACTGGATTTGCGGCTACGCCCGAGTCCGCATGCTGCAGATGACAACCCAGAGCCTTAGCCAGGCCACTTAGTAAAATCCAATCAAATTCTTGCATGGCTACACCTCCACAGCTATGCAACCGTATGCACAGGAAGGTTCTGGGTCTGGACGTAAACACACCACATCACTGTTTTCATGCACCTATTTTTGCCATTTCTCCTGTGTAGAATGTGCAAACACCTGATGTTAGTTTTTTAAGCATTCTTTTTTAGCATTTTTGTGTACAAAGTGCTGCAATGCAAATTATGGATATATTTTTAAACTTTTTCAAACATGTCTGATAATTTGATACTCTTTCATGTCATTTCTGTCGGAGGATTATATTTTTCTCTGTCAAATCAGTGTGCTAATGTTGAAAACCTAACCCCACCATCACAAGCTGTGGGTAAGAAGTCCATTTTCTTGGTTCTTTATAAGCACATCAGTGTTCCACTATCAGGGTCTGTAAAGCATATGAGGTGTTATGAAGTCGTACGTGTACGCGGCTGGAAAATAAGTGTCTGTAATGCTTCATATGCTTTTTTTTTTCTTCTTTTTTTTGGTAGCCAAAGTTCTACCTGGTCCAGAGCTGTGAATTAGTTCCCATTAGGGTGTTTGTAGGCCAGTCGTTAAGCTGTTTCTGATCTCAAACCAGTTTTGAGCCACATCTGAGTCCAACTGAAAAAGGGTTTGGTGTTTTGGCACAAATGGGAAGTTTGACTCAGATGCAGGCACCATAAGAGCACAGAGCAGGGTCACAATAAACTAAATGTGGATGTATTTATGAGATGTACCATGAGCTTTTATTTTGTTAAGGTGATGCTTTTCTATTGTGTTCTTCAGCTTGAGGGAATATTAAGTAGCTGTAGAGACTTAGATGTGCTAAAATTACCTTTTTCTTTCCTGTGGTTGGCATTTTGTAAATACTTTTCTTGGTTGGGTCTATGTTCCTTGAGTTTGCTTAGATGGCTCTTTCAAAATCGTAAATGATCGTAAATGTTCTTTATCCAGAATGTATTACGAGAGAAGAAAAAAACAAGGCTTAGCTGGAAACTGTGTTTTCGTAGAAGTCTGTGCAATCGTGTCGTCTGAGTATAAGCACACTGATATTAGATCTGTAGTAAAGATGGGGTGATGTGCCAGGCAGCCCTTGCCATTTTTTAAAACATTAGTGACCTATTTTGTCGATTAAATTCCTGAGGTTTTAGCAGTACTTGATATTTAAAAATCACATTTGGAATCATTTGTTCTAACCGCTACCATGCTAGCAGCCTAACCCTAACAGACAAAAGATAGCCCGTAAAAAGTTTCAGTGCTGTGTATCAAATTTATAGCAATTGTAGTCTTTCCAATTACCAACCTACAGGAGTTGAGATTGAGCAAATTATACAAAAATATAAGAAATTTTACCTAATATTTTGAAAAAACTGAAGCAATGACTATTTGGAACTTGAGAAAATGTAGTGTCTGAATCCATGATGCACTGGCTGTTTGGCTGAAACCTCCCATCTTTACCGTAGAAATGATGGCTGCCGTCATCAACTGTGTTCAAACCGCTCCTGCATCAGCTCATTTAAGGCAAAAGAGAAAAACATTCAGGATTCCTGCTCTTTGGGGTGATCCTCCAACTCCAATGTTGACCGAGCGCAAACAGGAGAGAAGTGAGACAACACGGTGTGTTTCTCTTGTTTGTCTGTGTATTTTGTGTCCACAACAGTGTAAAAAAAAACATACTGGGGAAGAGTTGAACGATATTTTCAATGGCTCCCGGTGGCCAGCATTAGGAAAGGTGTTATTTTTGTTACAATACCTCCTCAAAATAAAGTCTATTTATCTGTGAAAAGACAAAGATTTACGAGAATACAGATGATTAACTAGCTATTATAACTAGATTTTAAATGACGTCCAACAGATATTAATGAAAATGTAGATTCTTTTGCGTTGGAACACGATGCAGAAATGTATGTCAGTATTGAGTTTGATTTTATATATTTACCATTTTATTAAATTGTGATGTTGTGACTGCGATGGAGGAAAAAAATATAAAGGAATATAAATTAATTTTTCCAAATTTGTGTCGCTTTTCTTTACAACCAAGGGACAAAGCCAAGAACTGAATATTCATTTTTTTTTAATTCAGCTTCAAGCACTTTCTCCTTCAGTTAAGAAAAGGAAAACTTGTGACCCTTATAAAAAACATCTTCTACTACATTTCAGTAAAACAAATTGGTTTCTACTCTAAAACTGCATCAGAAAGCAAACTAAAAAATTACAGACTTAACCTTTAATCATCAATTTCCTTTAATATTTTCATGTATCAGTAAAAATACAACTTTCAATTTCAGCAATAATTTAAACTTTCTTTCTAATGAATCAAAGAAAGCCACTGGCTCCCTCTGCTGGTAAACACACACATACTTTTTAAGGATAGCACCAACACAAAGAGCAAATCCTTGCTCTTTATGTGTCAGTCACACTTGAACTTCAGTAACCAGCCAAAATTTCCACCGGAGTCACCCGTCTGTCCTGCAGTACCCAAATACCAGTCTCTCTGCTGTGCAGCACCAAAAACCGAGCACACACAGTACCTTGTGGCTCACACGTAGTTTAAGTACATAACATTTTTATCTAGTAATGGTAGCATATTTCCTATGATCCTCTTTAATCTCATACGTGTACATATAGGAAAATATTCTAAGACTCACTGATAAAAAAAAAAAGTGACTTTACCTCAAAAAAAAGTAAGTGAGAGGGTATGTTTATATATATATTTCTGCATTTTCACAAGACTGTTTCCTAAAAGCTCTGACACACCATCAAACCATTGACTCTATATTGACCAGAATTCTGAGGGAGGAAAAAGGGGTTTCTTTTGGGAGGGGTTAATTCTCCTCCAACACTTCACATTTATGTCACACAAACAAAGCTTTGACATCAGCTAATCTTAGCTTATACATAACGCAAAGAGGGACAGGTGAGCTCACTTCTTCAGATGAGGCCTTCATTTTTGATGAGTGCTTTGTTCATCCATCTTCACTTCCAGCTGATCAGTCTAGTCTATCAGGGGGGAGACGTCGTCGGCCATTTGCACCCTCTGGAAAGACCGTAGGTGTCGTCTTCCTCTGATATACCTGAACAAAACTGAAGAAAAACAAGTCCAACCACTTCAGGAGATTGAATGTAAATCAGTAAAATCATTCACAGCATTTTGGGCAAACAAAAATAGAACATGTCAGTTGTCTGCCACAAACTGATGGAATCAACTGATTTCAGTGGAACGTCTTCATCTGTTTAAATCAAACCGGAAAATCCGGACAGCAACTGAACGCAACATTGGTCTTTAGAAACATGTTTCCACTTACTGGCGGTCATCATGAAGACAATGATCACGCCTAAGATGAGGCTCACCACCACGAAGCCTTCGCTGCTGACCGCAGTCACCATCAGACACTTAGCGTTGGACAGGCTTCCGTTGTTGGGCTGCGCTGGTATTTGCAGCAGGTAACACATGAGAGGGTAGAGATCCACGCTTTGCAAAGAACTCATTTTATAACCCTGGCGGAAGCTGGGTCCTGATGCTGCCATGAAGGGGTGCATGCTGGGTAGCAAGTTGTCGTAGCCATGATCGCCCACTAAAAAAGAGGTTTTAAAGTGTCATCTTTCATTTGCAGGTGTATATTGTTGATCTACACCAGAAGGAGCTATCAGGCCAGTATTTACATTTTGGTATCTGGTTCCCTCGCTGGACGATGGTCCAGCCCTCATCTGCGATCAGCAGGATGGGCTGGATGCGGTCGTTGTTCTTGTAATGCAGGCGCTCGGGGATGTCTTTCTTAAAATATGCCTCCATGCGGGGGTGGCACTTTTTTAAAAGAGTGTAAACGGCTTCTGGGTCTGCAGCAGATCACAAAAAGAACTTTTCAAAAAACAGCTCCAGCTCTGAATCACAACTGCATCGCTCTGGAAATCCCTGATGTAATCTGATTACCTGCAAGCGGGATGATGGACGCAACAGGTGAAAGTTCCAACGCCGTGTAGTTGTCGGGGTGGAGGCAGTCGTCCAGCCGTATGATGCGATCGGTCGAGCACTGCGTCATGCCGTGATCGCTGGTTATCAGCACATTGATGCTCCCCCAGAGGCCAGCCTGTACCAGCTCCGACACCAGCAGGCCCACGTTGTCATCGACCTGAGGGGACGCATGAATCATTCCACTGACAATGAAGTTACTGCTGAACAAAGCCCGCATTCAACGCTCTGACTCGGTAACAGCCAGCTGAGCGCATGAAGACAGTTTTTCCCTCCCAAAAAAGCTGAAAGCTGCTCATTTGTGGTATTCATGCTTACTTCACGCGTTGGTGAAAACAAGTTAAATGTTCGAGTCATGCTCCCTGTGCTTTTTACACACGAGCCAGGTCTGTGTTTGGCTCTCTACCTCCGAGCATCCTGAGCTGTGTGAAAAATGTAGCCTTAGTTGAATTACTCCACCTCCTTCAGGGCGCTGCTCATGGCTGTGGTGTTGTCAGGGCCAAACTTGTGACCGGACGCGTCTGGTTCCTCCCAGTACAGAGCTGCAAACATCACCCCCCCCTCCTGGGGGAACCAGGATGTCAGACAGGATCCACTCAAATTACAAGACCTTCTGTGACTGACGAGCTCTGAAGAGCCTTTACCTCTTCGTTCCCACGGATCCGCTTGATTAAACTCCCCAGTCGTTCCTGAAAGGTCATGAGGCGGTTGTACGGCAGGAAGTACGTGCCCGTGCGGTTGATGGCGTCAGAGCCAGGCCACATGGCGGTAGCCGTCTTGTATCCATAGCGCTGGGCAGTGATCCAGAGGGGCTCCGCTTGACTCCACCACATGGGATCAGTGTCGCTGACGACGGTGAAGTGCTTGCGACTGAGGGGATCGTACATGGCGTTAGACACAATCCCGTGAGACTCAGCGTACAGCCCGGTGACCTGGAGAGAAGAACCAATGTCATTTCCTGTTGCCGCAACCCATACCTACGCAGACCAGCCGACTTTTCTTTATTTGTATCTATTTCAGGGGTTCCCAGTCCTTTATTGGCTGCCCAGATGTTATCATGATGCTAGCACACAGGTGGGGGCGGGTGACGGACCAGGCATGCAAATTCTGTCAGACAGCACCATGGCGCATTTTCAAAGCAGCCTGCAGTTTATCTCTGACTGTGCGCTCGGAAAATTTCACCATACAGGAACCTCCCGTACGAATTGCAGCAACAAAAAAAATGTTCATTTATAAACTCCTTTCTTAATACAACATTTCCATTCTCCTATACATCCTGAATATCAATAGAAAAGCAGAAAAATGAAAAACAAAAGAAAACAAACGAAAAACATCCTTTGATGCTTTTATCTGACAGCTGACGGGACGTGTTACCAGCGTGTAGTGGTTGGGAAACGTCTTGGTAACAAAGATATTGTTGAGCTCCTTCACAAGGACCCCTTGGCTGTAAAAGCGTTTAAGGTTGGTCATGGGGAAAGTCTTCAGGTAGTCTGCTCGGAAACCGTCAAA
Organism: Arothron firmamentum; assembly: GCA_016586285.1. Classification (NCBI taxonomy): domain Eukaryota; kingdom Metazoa; phylum Chordata; class Actinopteri; order Tetraodontiformes; family Tetraodontidae; genus Arothron; species Arothron firmamentum. The sequence continues at coordinate 55,879 of BJFM01001253.1, forward strand.
AGACACCAGCAGCAGCGGCGGCGGCAGGCTTCCCTGACTGGTGGCGTTTCTCGCAGGCAGGGCAGCAGCCAGGAATCCCAGCAGCAGCCAAACACCAGCCAGGAAGCCTAGCAGGACTCTAAAGAACATGCTGAAAAGATGGGAAGAAAAAACAATCATTGTCATTGCAAGCCACCATTTAAAATCTGAGATAGCAGATCATAGCAAGAAAGCAGAAGTAGTGACTTTTATAACTGTCTTTTTGAGATACGAGTGCTTCGTCATTGTTCTATAACTGGGCAATTTTGTAAAATAATAACTTACAACCTACTAAAGGCACAATGGCATCAAATGTGTAAGACTGCTAAAGCCCACTTGATTGTCTTTCTCACAAAGATTAAAAGGTTTTAATGGAAATGATGATATATTCATATTTTACAAAACGCAACTACAATTAAATAATAAAAAGGGAACAAACATTTTTAAATACTATAACTATTTTCACTAGCGTAGTAAAAACAGCACAGGAGCTCGATTGTTTAGAATCATATTTGCTAGATGTTTTGTCGCCAAAATATTAGTTAATATTTTAATTTCTTCAAGTGAACTCTGTTCCTCAGGTTGACATAAGAATGTTTACAATAATACTTAATAGTTAAACGATGTATCCATCAACGCAGAATCAATAAGAATTCATTAATAAGGAGGTGAGAATTCATTGACAAATTAGCTGGGTAATTTTAGGGCGTTCAAGTGAGGTTAGCAATATTTTAAATAATGTTACCCGTTCTTGGTGGAAAATCGCTTTTTACCTTCCTGACAAAAATATCCCCCAACTTTGGTGCTGTCACTCACAACTGCAGACTTCCTCGTGCAAGAAAAGCCGGAATTTCGTCAAACCTGACGCGGATGTCATTGTTTTAGTAGCACTTTTAATTTAGGTTTTCAAATTAATATACCTTATAAAAAAGGTTCGAGAATCTAGACCGATGAATGTAACTTAGGCATCTGGTATGGGATATTCTAATATTCTCAATCATTCCCAATGAGTCATTTACTGAAAAGCTAATGCCTGGGTCTCATTTTTATATTCTACATGTTTTATTTTGAAGTTTAAGAACTCCACATCCGCTAATTCAGTCTGCAACTCACCTTGACCATACTGACACCTGACTGAAATGACGGCGCGAGCAGCGACTCATGGGCTCGTGGGGCGGGGCGAGTTTCGCTTACCTGACGTTGCGTGATAGGATGGTCAAAACTGCTGTTCCTCCAGTTTCCGAAGTCCCACCCTATACTTTGATTAAACAGAACAATCTTTTAAGATTATTCTGTTTAATTTAGAGGAGTGTTTCCCTCCACTGAATGTCTCACCAGGTATGGGAACCTGCATATCTACTTATCCCGTAAAGCTAGAATTTACCTGTGCTTTTCAATGGCTGTTTGAAACATTGAACAGATTCTGTCAAAAAGCTTCTGATTACAGGCTAGACCGGCTAAAATATCCTCCCCTCACGTACAAGCAGCGATAAATTTGTCATCGGTATGGTAAGAAAATATCATTAAGTCAACACACCCAGATAAATCTGTCAGAGTCACATTAACTAAAACTACACACTGGCACCGTTATCTCCCATCCTACTGCCGCCTGTTATTATTAATGTGCAATTACGACATGTCACCAGCAGGATGCGTACTGAGCAAACTGATCCCTTTTGCGTGTGTGTGTGTGTGTGTGTGTGTGTGTGTGTGTGTGTGTGTGTGTGTGTGGCTAAGAGTCTATTTTTAAGTTGAACTGTGGAGAATGTTCTGACATGGTGCCAAGATAGTTGGCGATGGTTCCTTTAATCATGTTTATTTATTATCTATTTTAGCAGAACTATCCTTTGAGAATATTTAACATACTCTCCACATGTATAGAAGTATACATGCTGTCCGTTTACAACTGTCCTATGAAAGCTTTGACCCACTCATTTGTGCTACTGTCTGACCTTATCATGTTAGTTGGCTCAAGCTTCAGCACCATTTGATAAAGTCTTCAATTTCAAGAGTTGAGTTCTCACTGGATTCAAAGTCCAGAGTGTTAACCATTACGCCATGAGACTTGTTAGACTGCTGTACTGTAACAAGATTTTTCAATAATGTAAATATAATCCTACAAAAACGCTGTATTCAGAGGCTCAAAATTGACATCCACAGGACCTGTGCGACTCATGAGTGCTGATGACACCTGCTGAGTCAAAGTCACCTGCTATGGGGGTGTGAGATCTGGGTGGGAAATGGGAGGTGGTTTGTCCTTCTTCACCGAAGAGATTCAAGATTCAAAGCTTTTCCATGTTCAATTAAATTCTTTCTTTGTTGTTCAATTGCCAAGAGAATTACGATGAATGAACATGAATAGTTGAGCAAACGCTCAGAAATAAATATTACAGTACATGTGCAAAACAGTTTGAGGTAAACAGTAAGGAGAAGGATCCTCACCACCCCCCACCCTGAAAAAAGAAAATTATTTTTGCCCAACAGTGTTACACCCCACCTTCAAGGGGCTACGCCTAGAACCTCTCTCTCTCTCTCTCTCTCTCTCTCTCTCTCTCTCTCTCTCTCTCTCTCTCTCTCTCTCTCTCTCTCTCTCTCTCTCTCTCTCCCTCTCTCTCTCTCTCTCTCTAAAACACACATACACACACATACACACACACACACACACTCATACACATACACACAGTTCAGGTCGGTAGCTGACTCTGCAACACAGCTGCAAAGGGACTAGGCTGAATTCACCACATGAAGGAATAAGATCTGCTGGAAACTGAAACTGACAAACACACACAAACACACCACACTTGTAGAGACAAACAAGAGTGTATTTTTGTCGCTCATGATGGATACTGCGGCTGAGGAGGACAAAGATCCTGACATTGAGCTATTTGTTAAGGTGGGGAGCTGTTTGACGTTCTCACTTGCTTACATTTTCTCATCCATTGGCGGTATTTGCTAAAAAGTGCTACATTTCCCTATACTGGCAGTTCCATGCCATGTTGTTGTTGTTGTTGTTGTTGTTGTTGTTGTTGTGGTTCTTTGTTTATTTTCCATGCATGAACCCGACACCCACGTGCATACACAATCTCTCTCGCTCTCTCTTCTAATGATTTATTAATGGAGTTCTTTCAGCATTGACAATGGAGTTAGGTCAGCGTGTTGGTATGTTAGCTTGGTCAGGCCGGTGTGGAATTAATTCTTGTTTTCTATACTGTTAGCATTTATTCTGCTAAAGTTTTGCACATTATAACTGGAACAAATTGCGTTCCAGTCCTTTATTTCTATTCATGATTTATGAATTTATGCTATGGGTATGCAAGAAAGTTTACTTTCATATTCAAGGTAGGTTGTAAACATTTTTAAAACTCTGAAAAAATTTATTGGAATGCTGTGGTGAGCAGGAAATTTCAAGCATTCAAATTTTTACAATTAGAGCTTAAGATTGGCAGGCAGGCAGTGTAGTAGCTTATCATAGCAAACCAAGGCAGAGAACATGTTTAGAAAGACAGCCATGTCTACCTTAATTTGGCCCAACCACTAATGGAAACTTGCTCAATATCTGCCAGCTGATATTTATATTTAGGTGACCTACCATGGATCAACTACTGATAAGTTACACACAATGATTAATATGTACTGTATAAGCTAAACATGAAGGTACTATTTGCACATCATAAGCTTAAATGACCTCCCAAATAAAGAGCTGTGTCCTCTTGATCACACCCCCATGTGTCTGGCTGTGTATCGTAGAGGTTCCAGTAAATGCTCCAGGAATAAATCCAGATTCAGTCATTTAGAGGTGTGTTTCTAAACAAATGTTTTGATTGACCGACAACATGACCAGACGGTATAGACTTTCCTTTACAACAGAGCACGCTCTTATAGGAACCAGAGGCCCGCACAGGCAGTGGGGCGGTTAATGGGAGCTGTGTGGATTATTCATGTTGGAGTTTTCATTACAGTGTCCGGTTTCAGACTGTGGCTGCAAACACACATTAATTTTACTCTACTTGATCATATAAGAGCGATAAATCCACCTTCAAACTGACAGGTTTGTTCTATGTGTGAATGTGGTCATTTTTAAGTGTGTGTGTGTGTGTGTGTGTGTGTGTGTGTGTGTGTGTGTGTGTGTGTGTGTGTGTGTGTGTGTGTGTGAGTGTGAGTGTGAGTGTGAAGTTGGGGTGGCCCTCCACCATTTATCAATTAATTCACCGTAATATGAATGAAATGATGAAGAAAACACTACTGATCGCCCAAATGAGAATCAAGAAACCAGTCCTGGAAGCAGATTTGACATGGCTGTAATGTGGACGTGGGCTTGTGCGTGCAGGCCGGCAGCGATGGCGAGAGCATCGGAAACTGCCCCTTCTCTCAGCGCCTCTTCATGATCCTCTGGCTCAAGGGAGTGGTCTTCAACGTCACCACTGTGGACCTCAAGAGGTAATGGTAACATCCCAGTATGATATCACAATACACAACAAATTTTACCATATTTCCACATGTTGGCAATGTTGGCTTCTAATGAACATGTTTAAATTAGCAGCAACGGCGACTTCTGTGAAGAGAGGTATGATTTTTTTTTCTTTTTAAATGTTGTGATTGCAGGAAACCAGCTGATCTTCACAACCTGGCCCCGGGGACTCGCCCGCCCTTCCTCACCTTCCAGGGGGAAGTTCTGACTGACGTCAACCAAATAGAAGAGTACCTGGAGGAGATGCTGGCCCCCCCAAAGTAGGAAACATACAGAAACAGGAAACTCTGACTGGGCCAAGCTTCAACTGTCTTGACGCTCTTGTTGTTAGGTACCCCACACTCGCAGCAAAGAACCGTCAGTCTAACACAGCGGGGAACGACATATTTGCCAAATTTTCTACTTATGTTAAAAACACCAGACCCGACCAACACCGAGGTGAGCTCACTGTCTGCTGACATGACCACCTGGTAAATGGTGTGATCCAAACACCTTTGATGCCTGTTGTGTGTGTCCAGCTCTGGAGAAGAGTCTTGACAAGGCTCTGGCTCAGCTGGACGACTACCTGACAAACCCACTACCTAACGAGGCTCAGACTGGAAAATCCACACGCAGATATCTGGACGGAGAGCAGCTGACGCTGGCTGACTGCAATCTCCTGCCCAAACTGCACGTTGTCAAGGTAAGCCCTGATCGGACAAGAGCATATGTGAGTTTACATATCATTAAGTGAAGGTTTATTCACATCCCCAGTGCTGAAAAAGTACCCCAAAAGAGTATTTGCTGTAATCTTGTTGCAGTTTTGTTATACTTTTAATTTAGTAATAATAAATGGTCACAAGTTGTATTTTAATAAACATAAATGTATAATAGTGTTATCTCAGTTATCTCATATATAAGGTTTCAACAGGAATGTTTTTTTGAGCAGGTGGTTGCAAAGAAATACAGAAACTATGACATCCCATCAGAATTCATAGGGCTGTGGCGTTACCTCAGCAACGCCTACAGCAGAGACGAGTTCACCAGCACCTGCCCGTCCGACCTGGAAATCGAGCTGGCTTACAAGGACGTGGCAAAGCGGTTGGGGAAGTGAACTGGTCATTATGACCGGCATTTTAAAATCTTAGATGACACGCAAGTTAGAAAGAAGAGTCTAAATTGCTGAAAATTTCAATCTTGTGTGTTAACTTAGTGGAGGAGATATTTGTATTTATTAACAGATGTGTTTTAAACTTATGCTATGTTGTAAAAGACTGAATGATTGTTATAGGAAAATACTAAACATGTTTTTCTGCCAAACTTGTTCTATTTTGAGAGCGGTCTCTGCAATCTCTAACTGTCCTCTTCAGAATGACTGATCAGCTCTGGTTTACTGGCCTAATTGACCTTTGCTGTTGTCAAAATGTATTTTTACG
>BJFM01001253.1:61828-88157 GCA_016586285.1 Arothron firmamentum
TCTTTTATTCCTGTACAGAAAATTATGTTTGAATATATTTTAACCGAATTGCTGTCTTTATTTTGTGAAACTGTGTGAAAATGATATTGTTTCTGTCAGTGTAGCTCATCTGGAGAGTTTAATTGTAGACCTGCTCCCTATATATTATCCATATGAATAATGAATCTATTTTCTCAAACACTAGGTGTATTGTACTTTTTTTAAAACTCGAGCAATTTTTTTTTTTTAAAATTTCTACATACGTGAATAAGGCACCTTGGTTAATCTTCTTAATGTATGCATTGAAAAAGAAACAGGTGTGTAGTGAAAATTTTAAGAAAACATCTAAAATATACTAAAAGAGGCATTTAGTACTGAAAACAAAACAAAAAATGCTTTCATAAAATAAATTGCTCTAATTTAGACAGGATTCTCCCCTTTGTAAAATGTACACTGCAGGAGTGTAAGTGGAACTGTGGCTGTAGCGCCTCTAAGCCAGAAGATGGCAGCAAATACAAAGTATTCATTGGCGACAGGACGCTGGAGCAAATTAAGGGACCGTCCTCCTTTATGTCAAATTGTTACAGAAAGTATATTTCGTAATTTCATATAAATGTATTATTTTCACCTCATTTCATTATAGTGCCCCTACATCAGTTTTATACTTTCACCTAAAACAGTATAGTACCTGTTAAATTTTTGTTATATAGCCTTATTTACTTAAATTAGAATTTTCTTTCAGTACACTATTGAGATTTTGGCTCATACAAATTAAAATAATTTATAACAGTATGAGTATTAATTTAAAAATCGATTCTCTATCATTACATAGGATTACAATGTAGCTGCATTTTATTTTGTCATGAATTTTCCAGTGTTTTTCATAAGGTGTAATTATTTTACAAAGCACTAAATATGTAGACGGTCGCTTGATGTTTACTGCGAGGTGTTTAACACACACACAGTCCCTGAGCCGAGTTGTATCTGTGGGCAGAGCTCCTGCGCTCAGGCTGCTGCTCAGAATCTCATCTTTCCTTTCTGCACTCCGGATCGATAACCTTCACTCTCACTTCACCCAGCGTTTCAGCCTCAATTCTACCCCCCAATATCACCGTGGGTCACCCAGATACTCCTCAGAAAAGGTAAGCCGTCCCTCTGTCAGGCTGACAGCGGAGGAGCCTGTTTCGGGCTCCATTGTTCGGGGAGAATAGGCGCAGTGTTTCGCCGTGTGTCGCTCGCCAGTGGGCGACTTGTCATTGCGGCGCTCTGTGCCGTGTTGTAAAGTGTGCGTTGGTCGACAGAGGCAGCCTGCTGTTTCACCCAAACCCTTTGAAACCCTACGAATATAGTCGAAAACTGCGAACGCTTAGCCGCATCAGTGAAAAGCTAACATTAGAGCTAGCTGGTTTGTGTATATATTTATCAGCCACTTGCGAGAACGTACACCGCCGCAGCGGACGAGGGGGTTCCATTTTACGCGACAGCTTTAGCTTTCATACCTACAAGAAGTGATCGCGTCAGGGGCAATAACGCAGATTGTAGACAAAGGTGTGGGGGAGATGGGTTCGGGTCCAGGAGCACGTCTCAAACAGGTTGCACAAGGAGTCCAAGCCCTCGTATTTCTCCGAGCCAGGATCTGTTTCTGCAGCGAAACTGGGAAAACGGTGTCAGTCTCAGCGCTCTTTTCATCTGTGCTCAGGATTGACGGCACTGTTTCCGTAGGCAAGTGCTGAAAGACAAGCAGGAACATCACACTTAAGACTTTGCTCTAGGTAAACTTTATGATACATGTGGTAATTTATCTTTCAGTGAGTAACGCCCTAAACATTCCATTTAGACAGTCTCCTGTTACCCAGTCCAGTTATGGCTGTCCTCAGACAGGAGCCAGTTAATTCAGCCTCTCTCCCACCTGAGTTTATTTGGTTTTGGTTATCTAGTCCCTAATCCAGTCCGTTTGTAATGTACCAATGGGCAAAGTATACAGAGCAAATTGCAGTGTCTCCTTTTAAATAATACAGAGAAATTTACAGTAATTTAAGTTGAGCTTTTTTTGTGTCTACTCTGTGATAAGCTGGTGGTTAAATCGGGATAACCCTGTTTGCAGATGCACACACTCTTGCGAAAAGGTTCAGTTTGTGAAAAGTTCCTCAACAAACTTAAACCTCTGTGAAACTATTTGCTTCATCAGTAAATATAATCCTACAAACACTTTAGTGCCTTACGTGCACGTGCTCCAGTTGTTTGGAAGCAACATTTTATTTTTTGGATATTTGTAAACAGTCATTAACGAGGACATAATGATTGTGAGAGGTTTGACTTGGCTTGGGTTTGGATTAGTTTAGGAGTCACTCCAGGAGCACTTAGCTCACCAGTCAGTCCAGTCAGCACCACCAGCAGTCCCGTGTAATCTGGTTACCCTGTGCTGATTTGATTATTTGAGATGTGTCTTGCGTCATTATCATGCGAGGTCAGATTTATTTTTTTTTTATGTACATTGTACATTTGTTTGTACTTCTTGTTGCACATCTTCATGTTGCACATTATTCATGTTGCACATTGTCTTGCTGTAAATATTATTGTGATTATGTCAATGATGCTGCTGGAACAAGTGAATTTCCCATGTCTGGGATGAATAAACTATTTCTATTCTATTCTATTCTATTCTATTCTATTCTATTCTATTCTATTCTATTCTATTCTATTCTATTCTATTCTATTCTATTCTATTCTATTCTATTCTATTCTATTGTGCACTTTCAACAAACAGTTTGATGTTTTAATTGTGCTTAAATATGCTTCTGATCCATGAGAGTCCAGGACAGAGTTCTCCACAGATCAGGTCCTAATTTCATCTAAATTTATTCAGTGTTACCCTGCAGAAACCCTTCCTGTTTCTTCTGGGCTGTGGAAAGCTGAGCAGTGACCATCCCGAGTTGAGCCAGCAACTGCCCGCGGGTTTATAAAGAGCTCTTTCTGCCTCCTTTTTCTGCTGGAGCCCTCGGGATTATAAATCCTGAGGAAAAAGAGCTTTGCTTCGGTGGCATGCTTCACTGGCAAGAAATCGTTGTGAAGTGTGTGTGTGTGTGTGTGTGTGTGTGTGTGGGAGTGGATGGATGAGGGAGGAAGGACTGAAGACAGAGGGACCAGGCAGGACCGGGCTGTGGTGATGGATGCCGTGCAGGGGAGTGGAACACTTGGCCCCTCTCTGATTAAAGGGCTCCTGTTCGGTTAGCACAAACACTCACACATTTAATGCACCTGTCCTCCCACGCTTGACTCCAAGTTGTAAAATCAACTTTTTGGAGCAAGCCCTCTGCCAAGTTTGTCCCACAACCCAACTGCACAGCGTGCAGTTTAGATTTGGTTGCGGGCGTTTACCTGCGCCATAGAGAGCTTCAACTTTAGTGAAAGTCCTGAAGCAAATCCTTCAGAGAAGTAAGGCCCGGATGCTGATTTAAGGAGAAGTAATAAAAGGATGCGTTGGTGAGGAAATAGGTTTAGACCTGTGTGTTCTCAGGTTGCTGAACCAGTGATTTGCGTTCTCTAATATCTGAGCAGCCTTAGTTGAAACATTTGCAGGTTATTAGTCAGAAAGTGGATGTTTGCCACTCCTGCCTGCTTTTTAAGCGTTTGTAGAGGATTTGGATTGCATTAAGCATCACAACCAAAAGTAGGATTAGTTGTTGGCGTGCTGCGTAGTGCAGAGGTGGCTTTTATATCACTCTATATAAAATGATTTTTTTTTTAAATCACAATTGTACTCGTGCAGCTTTACAAAAGCTAACTTGGCGTATCATGGCAACGGATCTTGTTTGTGGTTGGAAAAGGGAAGTGTCATCCCTGCCCACTGAAGATCATGTGTTGCTCTCACTCACACTCGTCTCAGCACTTGTGTTTCAGCGTGCAGCTCGTGCTCATGCTGCGTTCATCCTGGTGTCACAACACTCCTGTATGTACTCAAGTTAAAATACAGCACTTTTTCCTTTGTGAAAAGACATTTTTAGAACTTGAGTGCTGTTGAATGTGTAAAAATAATGCAATTGCAATTAGAAAGCTCATCCTCAAACTCGGGAGCAATTAAAAACGTTGAAGGGACACATCTTTGTTGATCTCTTGTTCATTTCAGTTGTACCAGCTCTTTTGGAAGGAAAGACTCTATCATAAATGATCTCTGACTTCATTGGGCTGTTTACAACGTTCCCTTCCTTGATCTATTACCTGATTACTGGAACACTTATTAGCTTTTTTTCCCCTTTAATGAGCCCAGGGACTACATTTCTACAGTCCTTGCTGACAGATTCATGTATTTGTGCCTAATGAATGTTACGTAGGTCCTTAGCTTGTACCTGTAGCAACATCAAGAACCCACTGAAGGATCAAACTGAGTGTGTGAACCCTCTGAGTGTGTTAACTGGGTGGTACATTGCTGATAGAAGCAGAAAATAGAGATCTGTAGTAATAACATAACTTTCTTTTAGTCATTTGACCGTTTATTGAAAAGCTGGAGTTTGCCCGATGCGCCTCAGTTTTAACACTGAGTGGATTCCTGTGCAGCTGGCCGAGGAACTTCCTGCATGTTGCGATCTTCTCTGTGCAGATTGATGTCAAAAATAGACGCCACCCACCTCTCAGTGATAAAATGGAGAATACTCCTGCTGCCACGAGGCAACAGGAGGCATGGTGGGTTGCAAGAGCAAGTTCATCAAGTTGAACAGAATACAGTTCAACTGTTTGACTTTGAATCATTTTATTCAAAAATGATGACACATTGCTATTTAACCCAGAACGCGTCAAGAATGATTGCTACTTTGTCCAGATTTTGGATTCACACTGGTGTGGTGACAAAGCTGCAGCAGCGGGCCGCTTCTCTGGAGGGCATAATGAATAATTAAGAGGCGGAGCTTATGTAAAGAAGCTATTAAGATGCACAGTCACACTTGTCTCCATGGTAGCAGGGTCATAATACCAGGACCAGGGCTCCTTTAGCGGGCCAACATGGGAACAAGCACAGGGTCAGTTTGGGTGAGGAACTTTCATGACTCTTGATTTCTGAAATATTGCTGAACAATAATTTAAAGAGTGTAAAAAATCTGTGCCAACTGGATGAGTTTTGCTTCAGAATGTTGGATCAGGTAGGTGGGATAGGGACATCAGAAGCTTTAAATTAAAGAAGTCTTTTTGCTTTGAAAATCAGAAGCAAAGAAGCGCTAGAGCAGTACATAAAAACTTGGAAATTTAGAGCTTGTGATAGAAGTAAAAAGAACAAATAATTTAATTTTCAGAAATTGGAAAAATCTTTTTTATTTTGTCTGGAAACACTTAATCATCCTTTGTTAGTTAAAATTGCACCCATTTATGACATTGCCATTTGTTTCAACTATAAATGTGAATTCTGCCTTAAAGTATCTTTTAGTGCAACTCATTGAAGAAAGTTATAGAGAAATGATAACTGATAGGCAGGTTAACAGATAATGGACAGAGACTATCACGCGCCAGTTCTGACGGGGTTATCACACCCAGAGTGCTCTCAAAAAAAACCCCCGTGAGCTGTTTTTGAAGTTATTTATATTCAGGAGAAACATGGATCCTTTTTAGAAAATGGATCCATAATTGATGGTGGATGCTACATCTGGAGCATATTCACCACTTTCTAAGGTTATGCAACAAGCTCTTAGTGTATGTTATTTCAGTCCAGTTGAGTATTCTCTCTTTTGGACCTGAAGTAATGCACCGGAATTAATGGAGATGTTGCCTGGCGTCTTCCACCTTCGTGAGATATCTTTTGAACTCCACAGGAAAGTTATTTGCAGCTACGTACAATCAGAGATGCAAAGGAAATGGACAGAGTCTTTACCCAGCACAGCCATCTGGTCTCTTCCCCCGCCGTTCATATCCTGGAACAAGGTCAAAATCGTACATGTGATTAGGACTATGCTGGCGAGATATTAAAGCAGAGATGATTGTTTTAAGATTAATGTTATCATTTATCATTCCATCTGGACAGGAGGTGAAATCAAGTGAGATTGACAGCAGCATAATTGCTTTTTATTATTATTATTGTAAAGAATTTGACCTCTGGAGTCAGCATTATACTGATTAAAATTTGAGTTGATATGCCAGCCAATTTATGAAATTACAGCTTGTTGTTGTGGACCAGTGGCTGTCATGTCTGAATGGCTGAGATTGGTCATGATGCTAATAGCTTCACAGACACAAATGTCATTGAAAATGGCCACGTTTCTCCAGCTGAACATGTTAAAAAAATTAAAAAAAATTAAAAAAAATGAGAAGAGCCACACTTGCATGTTTAACAGCACGCATTTCAGAGCTGGGTTTCACATTGTTGCCTTTCTGAATCCTGAGGGATATTTTTGATTTAGAAAGTCTGATTTGACCAACCAGCCGTTCAGCCTTCCAGATGTTTAGAGTGTGTTTTGGTGCATGTTTGTGTGTGTGTGTGTGTGTGTGTTTGTGACTGTGCATGCAAATTATTTATTATGCATTGATTCTAAGCAGATGACCTAGATTCAATTAATGCCCCAAACTAATAAAGGCCAATGTTGTTTTGTATTAATATAATTTTTTTTTATTCCTGAATACTTATAAAAATTTGATTTAGTTCAGTTTGGTTCCACTCTGTTCTATTTTTACATTCTAACAATGTAGATATATTTAAAATTATTTGTCATAGTTATCTAATTCTTTTTAAGCCTCTTAGAATTCTGTCTTTTTTATGCCTCGTTGCACTTTTACTACTGTGTGAAACAAAAATGGTGACATTTCAGCACTGTTTTATTCAACAGAAGAAGCAACAGATCTGGTAGGACAGCGATTTCCATCAGGCCTAAATGATTCAGTTGTCAGTGTCTTCACCATCTGTAAAATCTGTGGTGTTCTCTGCACAGCTGCGAGGTTCAGCTATGAAAAATCCCTTCAGCGGGTTGTTGCGTTAGCGTTTCAAGTTGCAACGGATCATATATTGTGCAGCCTCATCTGGCCGTCATCACATACGGTTGCAGCGGTTCCTGGTCTGGTGCTGCTGAGAGCCAGTGGGCTTCGTGCCAGATCAGAAATCAGAAGTGAAACTTCTTCTGTAGGCCTTTTAGTATTGTAAGCAAGAAAATAGTGATCCATTTCCTTCTATTTGTGGTAGAAGTCCTATAACAACAATCAGACAGTGTGTGAATGTGTGTTTGTGTGTGTGTGTGCGTGTGTGTGTGTGTGTCAAAGGAGCGATGCTGTAAGATAATTCACAAATAAGATTGCTTCAGTCTGTCTGCTCTGTTGGATTGGGCCATCAGTAATGCACCACAAGGCTCTCTGGGCACCATTCCTCTGTGATAACACCCCCACAACCCCCCCCCCCCCCAGCCACATTCCCTTTCTGTGCAGACCTGGAGGTGTGCCGACAGCCTCTGCTCTTCTTCAAGCATGTGTGTCGCAGGCAGAGGCACGCTTCCGATGTTAGCGGTGTCGAAGAAATCACTCGATCCGAGTTAAGGTTTGCTGTGGTTGGGTGAGTTTAAGTATTAGTAATTTAAGTATGCCGGCACACTGGTGAACTGCAGGACACAGAGCTGGTCTGAGTCGGTGAGCTGACCCAGAGCAGTGGAATCAGGGTACATTTATACAGGGGTCACAAAAGGCAGTGATCGCATATGTAAACACAGCAGTATCACACAGGAACCGGGGAGACAGGGGAGACACTAAGGGCTCAACCATTTGGGCATAGAACCCAAGATCATGGGGCATGAATGGGGGTTCCTTGATTAAGGTGTTAATCAAGGATGGGAAATACATTAGGATGGGGGCACACAAGACAGTAGGGGGTAGGAAGGGAAAACAATGCCATTTGTGTATGGACTTCAGGATCAAAGGGGTCTCCGATTAAGATTATAACAGGAGGAAGGAAACGGAGGGGGAAGGCAGACTACAGGACACCAAGAAGTGAGAAGTCTTGGTGGATGAGAGAGACGTTCCCAGGTGATAGAATGTGGAGAGATTCCTAATACACAAAAACAGGTTAATACATTCTAAAATACAAGCACCTAAACTGTTTTCTTCCTCAGCGGAGATGCGCACAGCACAGCTCCATGTTGTGAAGTCTCAGAACTGTGAGATTGCAGGTCTCGTCCGCTACATGTTGTAAGTGAAACTAGAGTCTAATCCGAAAAATCAAGGGAGAGGAGTAATAGAGCATTTCTCTGCACAAATATCAGCCTTTTGTCTCCAGTGTCTGAACAATTACTGTGTGCCATAACCTGCTGTGGGACTTCAGCCCTTCTGGAAGCTGCCTGCAGCTGTCTCTGACCTATTTATGACTGATGGATAGAAGGTGAAAAGAGCCCTTTGTGTCAGGGCCTCTTGTATGTCGAGGGAACATGCTGAGGATGTTCTGATATAACTATCATCACGTCCCTCCTTCGGAAAACTGACTGCTGGAACATTAACCACATTTGGTCTGCTTTTGAAACTGATTTTAAGTGTTCCATTCGTATATTTATTATATAAATTTCTAATATAATTTTATATCTTACCGCAATTGAAGAGGAAAACTAAAAATGACTGTGCACAATGAAAAGCAATGAAAAATCGATTTAATTGTTGTTAAGAAATTACTTGATTAAATTACCGGTAAACGACTTTCAATTCATTGAAACCTGTGTTCTATCGCTGGGCTGTTTTCTGTGGATGCAATGTAATGCTGATTTAATGTCTCGCCAGCCGGCACAAGAGGCCTACCAGGCCTTCAAATATGAACAAAGTAAAACTCAACAAGGAGGTTTGATGTATGGCAACATACTGTGTTGCCACTATGTAGCTAAGTTAGACCTGCCCTTCATAACGCAACATACAAAATTGCTTCCTACCTACAACTGGTAGGAAGCAACTTTATATCTTTGAGATTAATTGGTATTGGTATTAATAGTCATTCATACTCATTCATTTATTCACATAGTCATATTCATGATTGCATTGTCTATTGTACTGTCAAGTGTTATGCATGCAAATTGGATACAAAATGTGTGTTCTGTTTCTTCAAGGTTACCCCATTCCTATTCCAATCCATTACTCAGTTAAATTGGTGAACAAGAGGAATCGAGCTGCTCTTTACATCCTATACATCTATGATTGATCAGGCAGTTTTTTCAAGTTTGGGCAGAGCTGTGGTCACAAACACACATGACTTGACAATAAGCATCCGTGCTGACACGAAGAATAAAAAACAAACATGAGGCGGTCAAAACGAAGTCCTGTGTGGGAATACTTTAAACTGACAAACAACAGAGAGGCAAGGTGCAAAATATGTCATGCTGTTTTGAAGTACAACTCGACCAGTTCATTCATGTATCACGTAAAGAGTACACATCCAACTTCGAGTAGCGGAGTGCAGCAACCTACGATCCCCGCAGTGTTAGCCAAAAGAAAGAATATGAGGGATGAGGCACGAGTGGAGGGCATTACCCAGAGGATTTGCAACATGGTTGCAAAAGATATGATGCTGATAAGCTCGGCGGATAATTCAGCTGAAAAATTAAATGGGGCCATGGAGTCATGGGGACTGACCGGGCGAGTAATCGCCTGTGTTCACGACAACGCGCGGAACGTAGTCTCGGAAACTGTCCATGTCTAGTCAACTGGTTGGCGGTTCCATGTTTGGCGCATATGCTACAACTAGCCGTTAACGACGGGTTTGCTGCCCATCTAAAACCAGTCATTGCAGCTGGCCTGACTGTAAACAGGCTCATGGCTCATTCCTGAGCATGTAGACATACTCATATTCTTGATTTAAAAATTCACAGGCATTAAGAGGCTCAAAACAGTTGAGTTTTGTCAGCCTGAGCCTACATGTTAAGTTGACTGTTCTAGCCAGGGTAGGCCTCATTTTGCTGCTCAGAGAGGTTTGAAGCTGTTTAAGTCAGCCTTACACTCAGGTTGACTGTCATAGGCTAGGCCTGCTAATTTTACTGTGACCTTTCAGAGTTCAAGAGAGCATAATTGTAAATGCTGCTGCTCAGAGCTTACATGTGACAGAAAGTGCGCTTTATTTCATTTTCTGTTCCTCTTGAGAGATGCCATTACCTGTTTTGTTTTGTAATTTGTCAAATAAATATTTTGTTAAGTAATATATTATGACTTTGGTATTGTGTATATCAGCAAAATGTGGATTTTCATGTTGTGGGGGTAAATTAACATTCTCAGATGGGGAAAAAAAAGTCTCTTATCAATGAATCGGTTAATCGATTGATAAGGTTACGAATACGAGCTATCAATTAATGAATTTAATTGATAATTTGCATCCCAAGTCCATACTGTACATCTACAGACAGACAGACATATTTCAGTAAAACACAGAAAAGATTTTAGAGATAATTCAGAAGTTTCTATCGCTGTGATATTTCTGTGAGGCGAAATCCCAGTTTCATCAGATGATCAGTGCCGCAGTTGTTACTCAAGACATTCGAGTTCTTGTGTAAATAAAAAAAAAAAATCTTTCCCTCTTATAGACAAACAAGCTCAACATTTGTTCTAAAGTCCTGTCTGTGTTCTCACTCCTAGCAGAGGATGATAAAGTAGCGTCAATATCTAATGACATTTGGAGGGAACTGTAAACCTGCCTGAACTGCCCATACCTGTTCCACGTACACAAACTCTGCTGTCAGCTGGTGCAAATACGGAGCAATAAATGGCGTCTTGTTTCGAGGCATCATTTGGCCTAGTTGTACCTGAGCATAATAAAATGTATTGCTTTCTTCTGCATTTACTGTATTACCTGTTTTAAACTAACAAGTTTTGTTCCTTTTTTAAACTTGTGCAGATCAATTTCCTGTTGCTTACGTAACTGCTGCTTCCGTCATTGTTTAACACCTATTCAGTTAAAAAGACATTTTATTGTAAATGCATCCATTTATGTCAGAATAGGAAAAAAGACTAAATGCTGTTATTGTCTTTTCATGTCAATGTAAATGAAATATTGTGGCACTTCTTTTGAGATTTTAATCTTTTTTGTTACTTGAAAGTGATCTGCTGTGTAAACATGCACATGTGCTTTTGTTGTCAACAGTCTTTGTCATTATCTGTTCTTACCAGGTCATCCAGTTAACAGCCCCTTTTTGTCTTCTCTTTGGCAGTGTTCAGCCATTTGGACTCAGTCCACTGGGATGGTACTGAGCGATGAGGATGGGTCAGAGAAGGAAATTACACCGGTGAGGCAAAGAAGCCCTTCACCACCTCACAACAACGGCAGTTGCACCACCATGGCCACGCCCCCACTGCCCTCCTGATTCCCCACGACCCTTTTCCTCTTTCTTTGGCCAAATCATCGTTCAACAGCCTCAACAAACCTGCTGCGCGGCCAGGATGGCGACACCCTTCCTGTGGAAGCTGTCCTCCCAGAAGCTGGGGTTCTTCCTGGTCAGTTTTGGGTTCATCTGGGGAATGATGCTGCTGCACTTCACCATTCAGCAACGAGCCAGCCACGAGAACAGCGCTGTGCTGAAGCAGCAAATCCTGGACCTCAGCAAGCGCTACATAAAGGCTTTGGCTGAGGAGAACCAGAGTGTCATGGATGGGCCTTATGTGGGCACCATGACAGCTTACGGTGAGTGACTCTACAGAAAGGCTTGTTGGTTGAAAAAATTCTCTTTTAAACAGGGTCAGTGTTGAAGGGGTGATGCACACACATAGAAGTGATGCTACCAAAAACGTAGTTTAATAATCTGCCACCTTCTGCAAAATAGTACTGATAGAGCTGGAGGAAAGTCTACTTGCACAGGCCCAGAAATGCCACTGAAAAGTTATTCATGTCTGGGCCTGGATGGTTTAATGGGAGGCTTCATTAAAAACCTGAGATTGGAATTGATTATTCTCTAATGCCCACAGAAACAGCAAGATACAGTAACGCTTTTAAACCAGGTCCCACTGTATGCAGAGAAAGATGTATGCAGCAGGTAAAGCTGGAATATGATCAGGAAACTGAACGGTTAGCGGGTTTTTTTAAAGCTATGTAAATGTGTGGAAAATGCAAATTTTTTTGTGCAATGTAACACCAAAAGTAAATGTTAATAATCGAGCTGCAGGTAAACATGAAAGTTTCACCCAATAATTACTGCAGAAAAACAACATGTCTTAGAGGCTGCAGCTCTGTTTTTTTATTGTACTCCTAAGTGAAGAATGTCCAGCACATTCTTGCTTTAGATGAGTTCATTTTGTGTAACACGGTGCCTTTTCAACAGATGAAATGTTTAATTTGCTGCATGCCTGGGTTTTATCAGAGAAACAAGCTCAGTCAATGCCAGCGACAGCCTTTCCATACATCTAATGCCTGCAGGACACAAAAGAGACAAAGAGTTTTATTGTTTGTTTCTTTTTTATGGCTTTTCCCCCGGTGTAATTACTTGAAACACATGTTTTGGAGAGGAGGCAAGCTTTGTGGATAACTGAATTGTTGATTAAAATAAAAGTGAAACCACTTGCAATCAATACACACTTATTGAATTCTTCCATATAATAACGAGCAAATGGATGTAAAGGCAATATTTTAGTGCTCGTTTATTTCAGATGCATTTTTGTCAATTCTGTGCACAGCTTTTGCTCTTTCTCTTTCCAAGATTGAATTAGTCGAAATTTAAACTTTCTGTTTAAATGTCAGGCCAATTAGTCAACAGGCACATGTCTTCCAGGTTGTTGCTCAGGCAGAGCGTTAATGATGGTGGTACTGAGACAAGAACAGCCAGTCCGGGCAGCTGCAGTTCTCTAAAAGAATTTTTCTCGTTTTCTTTTTTTAAGGTTTTAAAGTGTGAGCCAAACAGTTTGGGCTTTAACATTCTGCAGATTTTCAGGCAAAGCCTTTCCGATTTGTTTTGCTTCTTAACAAAATGAACTCATTCTTTTTGTGTTGTGAGAGCCGCAGGATGGCGAACTGTCCACCGTCCAATACCCCATCAAAATTCATTTCTTTTCAGTGATTAGATAGCTACGCAGCAGGATATTTCGTGCTTGCTGTGTTCACCGACATGTCTGATTTACCCTGATATGATGCGTAATCAGTTCAAGAAAAAGCAGGGTTTCCTCCCTCTCTTTCCAGAAATGACCCATGCAATCTTAATGCATCTGAATTTAATCAAGTGGCTCCAACAAAGACAGTCCGGTGGATAGTTGCTCCCTTCAGTAGTTGATCTGATTGAAGAAAGGCAGCTGTTAAAAGCCACTCACTCCATCTGCCTCTCCGTACAGGCAGAAGATTTGAGGTTGTAAATGATATTATTCTTGTGTCGTTTCAGTATGCGCATAAGGAACCGTTTTGTCTTCACTGCTACATTATTGTATCAAAACTTGGATGTGTTTATTCCTCACATCGGTAAACTGTGGCTGTGTCTGGACATTTTTAATTTAATTTTTGCCCCAAATAGATTGGCGATCAATATTTCTGTCACACAGTTGGCTGCACAGCAGTAAACACTGTGGCCATGTGAGGTATATTTTATAAACGCGTATGCATCCCACTTCATATCTGCTGCTTGAAGAAATCCTGCTGTTTTAATCCTTTATTACACCGTTCTTGGTGTATTGCTCTCATTATTAGGACTTTTATGCCACATTATTGGCAGTTTCTAGAGTTTTGAAGTTATCTTTATGTTTCGCTTTGCATGACACATAGTTCAGGGCCGTAGGATGTTTGGAACATCATCAGGTGAAACGTTGAACTTTGAAACGCCGTCTGATGCTGACATGTTCCTCTGCCTCAGTAATGACGTAGCTAGAGATACGATCTTTTCCGTTCCAGCCTTTCTGAAAAAGACAACGCAGCTGGGTGTGAACAGCCACGACACGTCTCGTTACCTTGCACTTTAGCCACTATTGGAGCTTTCTTTTGTAGCGTGGAAACAAAACCCTTTTTTTCCCCCTCAACCTGATGCCTGTGAGATAGCACCTGTATCACAGTTCTGCTCTGCCCTGGATCATATTGCAGAGCTCATCCTCAGTTTCTTTTCTAAAACATGGACCATTATTCCCGCTTTGCATTGAGCAGAAACCATCAGCCTTCAGTCACAGAACGGTAATGCACTTGGACTGCATCTGCCCCTCGCCGTGTGTTTGCCTGGCAACATTGTTGGTGCACAGAACAATAAACACTATTCACAGTGAAATGGAGACTTTAAAATGCTGGATAAGGAAAGCTTATTGAAGAGGAGGTTTTTCAGCCTTAATTTTCTTCTCCTTCTTCATTGTAAACTAGACATCCCAACTCTAATGATGGTAATAATACTTTTGCATTAAAAAAAAACCTATACTATTGGGCATTTTAGAGGCCAAAAAAGTTGATGTTAAATTTACATATTATTTGTTTGTGGAGAGGTTGCAGAATTGTCCTAGTAAAACAAAAAAACCTGATTTTACTGTTAACCAAAGCAATTAGGCAGCTGCAATTAAAATTTAATTACAATATGTGAAGGACTATAATTTGTCTTGCACATTTTCTTAAATGCTTGGCTCCTTGGGCTTTGCTTTTCAGACTGATCAACTCTTGCCTTTTTTTCTTTTCGTTCAGCATGTGTCACCTCAGATACAGGCTAAGACTTGTAATAAGCCTGACGTAGATTCAGGCCTGTGATTGTCCTGATATCAGCGGGCTTTCGGGCTTTTGTGCCCGAGGTGAACAGAGAGAGGCTTTCCCTTTTTCCTCTAATTATGTTCAACCCAGTTGCTTTGCCTGGCCTTTTCGCCAAAGCTTTGCCTTTGGTTTCTTCTGCCTCTCGCTGCGCTGCTCCTCATACAGTACATTTACAGCTCACAGCACAGAGTTAGCTCCAATCAGACAAATGCTCTGGCATTTCTCTTCACACGCACCAGACTGGTGTGCTCTGCCTTGTTGCACCCCTGCCAATCTCTCTGTGATGTGATCGAAGCTGGCGCCTTAAATGCATCATATCGAGGGCAAATGTGGCACTTGTATATGCTAGACAAGCTGCAATTATCTTTGTGTGAGGAGTGTGGTGAATTTAGCATCAGTTATACACACATTAAAACCAAAGCAGCGATAAGATCACTTTTTTTTTTTTTTTTTTCCTTGATAATGCAAAGTGCAAGTTTGCAGATCTTGAGTATTTTTTATGGTGGTTGGGCTCGTTAGTGTATCTCAAAACAGCCTCACAGTTGTCTTTAAATGTCACTGCAATTCCTGCAGGCTGCAATATCAAACAAATACCAGAGCTGGCGGTCAAATGTTATCTTGTTCAGTCTTGGCATTATCTCTGCCCTATGCTGGTAGATCATGTGATTAAAAGAAGCCATCCAGGGCTGGAAAGGCCCACATTAAACTATAACTTTGCTCACAAAGGCCTTATGGTTGTAGTTTTGCGTTTAGGAAGAACCTCAGTCTGCTTGAAACTCAGAGATTTGATGGAGGGAGAGATGAACACTGAGCAGATGGACATTTATAGCTTTGCTGTAGCTGAGCAGAATTCGTGCATGTGTTCGCTGAGTGAAAAGTGCAGAACAAGAGGCAGAATGAATCGCTCATTTAATCAGACATATACAATGGTGGCGTAAACATCTGTGATTTTTCAGGTTTTTAATGCACAGCTCACCTATTCCTCTCTGTCTTACAGATTTGAAGAAGACTCTTGCGGTGCTGCTTGATAACATCATGCTGAGGCTGGGGAAGCTGGAGGCCAAGGTGGAAAATATTTACAATGGCACAGGGGCCAACATGTCCTCCAGCACCAGCACCGCTACACCAAGTGCCACAAATGCTGAGAAAGTTAATGTCGCTGGTATGTACGTTACCTCTTTTTTTTTTTTTTTTTTTCGAGGTTTGGATTTGAATCCTTCTTTGGTTTCAGCAGAAATATTGTCCAGTAAATCACCAGAGAGCTCTGTCTCTGGAGACGCATCCCCGGTTTTTCTCAGACGTTTGACTCATCTAATCTGCTGCTCTGTTATTTATTGCATTGAATTGCACTGGAAGAGGGAGACTGAGATCCAGGTTTCATTTTAAAGTCCCCAGAGTGACAAACTTTCCCACTGAAATTTGCCAGTAATGCACAAAGCACCTCAAAACACTTTATATGGCCAGACCACATCCTCGGACATGATTCAAATCAGACCTCTGTTCAAGCTGCGTGACCCAACTATTAGTTTGTATTGATTTTCCTGCCAACTTTGAGATGATGAATTTGCTCGAGTTGAGAGATTGAGAGATTTTTTTCCCTCTCTTTCTTTCTTAGACTCCAGGCAGCATGAAACAGAATATAGATTATGAGGTCTAAAACAGTATGTAGGCTTAAATCAGCCAGTTTCATTTGGCCACATTTGATCGGACCTGGAAGATGTTGCCCTGGAATTTGTTGCTGTTGGTGGTTCTGCCTTTGGATTGAAGTGTTATCACAGGCAAATCTTTGCTTTTGTTTTTTTTAGGTTGTGCATATGTTTTAGTCCATTTTTGAGATAATGTCTCTATCGAGGCTCTGAAAAGCTTTTTTCTTTCTGCTGTGCCTTTCTCTACTTGCTGATGGGTATCAGTAATGTTGGGAACTTGTATCAGTATAAGAACAACAAAGGCTGTGACAGCCCATTCTTCACGTCTCCAGCAGCTGCTTCTTTGGTCGGTACACAAGACGCTAATCTCATGCACCGTCATTGAGATGCTCTTTATTCGATGTGTTTCTCAGTGATAACACCTGGACTTGTGACTCATGTCTGCGCTGTGTTTGCTGACAACTTCAAAGAGTGCTCTGATAGGCAACATTTGGTTGCTGAATGCTGGTCAGTCTGACAAGGCGCAACTTCAATCCCTCTTGGCACCGGACTAGACGGCCGCTCCAAGATCTCAGTTGGAGTGGGTGGCAGGAAGCTCTGCTGTAGCTCCGTGATAGCGCATCTCCCCGACTCAAAGTCAATTACACAGATAGGAATCAGGACAGTGAAGGGAACATGCCTGGCTTTCAGAGAGGCTGCTATCAAGATGGAGCCGAGCAGCAGCCGAGGGCCCGTGCTGTTCCCCCTCAGTCGTATACCTCTCCTCTGTGAAGGCTGGCAAGACACTTAAATAGCAACAGAGGAGAAAAGGGGACTGGTGGCATTTAAATGAGCCCCAGTGAAATACCAGACCATAAAAATAAGTAATGAAATCCATATACAACAATATCCATGCACCACTAGGTGAAATCAATACGTGTACAACTATAGGCGTGTTTCCACTGCAGAATGTAATTTTACGGGGCCCCGGCCCAACCCTAACCCTGAGTGGGTTTGAGGTTTACTCGCTGCTGAATAGCTAACCCTAGAGCAGGATGTGATGGGAAGCCATGGAAAAGAGGAGAATTAGCCTGTGTTAGAATGTGTCCTGTAAAGTTCCTGCCTCCAGCACTAACTTCCGCAATTAAAACACGTCTGATATAATGATTTAATTGCCTTTATGCGCTTGGTAGTGATAATTCCACACTTTTTAATCTTTCACTGAGCTATTTATTTATTTTGTTGTGTATTTGATGTGATGGCAGTAGTCAGATTCAGATTCTGAGATTGAAGCTGACCATTTTCACATCCTCAAAGTTGCGCTGTTGTGAAATACCAGCTGTCCACACACCACTGCTGTCTGTAGTCATCTCACAAAAATGTAGTCCTCTGTCAGCACTTGTCACCCGCATGTCTTCGTCTGTGCGCCACTATTGAAACAAACAAATGAATCAGTTGCAATTCAAGCGCCATTTCTTGTACGTGAAGCACAGCAAACAAGCCCAAAAGTCTCCTCTAAAGCCACAGTGATTCTGGCCCTGGATGCTGCTCAGCAGGACGCTGATGGGACTCGGTCCAACGACAGTGCGCGTCGTCTTGTCTTGCCATGTCTTGCTGATGTGGCCAATCAGCCTCTCCCAACAGTGTTTCATCTGTTGGCTGGCACATGGTATGGAGATGTAATCTCCTCCTACACACGCACGCACACACCAACACCCAGACCTGGAGTCAGATGCAGTGAATGGTGTGGCTTCACGTTTCCCTGTTTTCTCCATGTTCTTTCCTTTATGAGCTCTTCTCCCACCCAGTGTGATCTCAGTGTTCCTTAATGACTTTTGCTTGACTTGCAGCAAACCATCTGTCTGGCATGCCTCACTTTTTCAGTCAGCGGCTTAGGGCAACTTCACCCCTTTGTCTTCATCAGTTATTGATCCGCCTACATCTCTGTTTACATTCACGGTGAAATATGAGATCCAAGGTCTCTTAGTCAGCAAAGGAGTGAGGGCAGGGTTTCTGCTGAGGATTGTTCTGTTACCTTGTGATTTGTTTGCCTCAGCTCATAATTTTCCTTTCAGCGACAGTTATTCAGTTTTATCATTTTAACAAGAAAAAAACGTCTTGTGGGACTCCTTTTTTCAATTACTTTCAGAGTCTCTGGTCTCCATTGTGTTCTGGAAAGTCTGTTTACTTCTCCAGCCCAGCGATCAATACTAATAAAACACACACACAAACCCACTCAGTGCAAATAAGTTGCTGAGAGATGCTGACAGCTCCCACACACTGTCAGACTCTCACATGAGTATTGACACTCATCGCACTGTAGCACTGGATATAAATTAATGCAGCAGCTGAGCTGGGATCGTTAGGTTCACTTAGTTTCTGTTTATTTGGAATGTTGGTGCACTGGTTTTACATTGGATTTCTACATTAATCTATAACAATATTATTCTTGCCTGGGCTTAGGCAGGTTTTTTGTAATTGAACATTGGTAGATCCACGACATTGTTAGTGATTTTAACTGAACTGTTGTATTATATAAATCGGATCACTGTGTGAGGCAAACTTTGGCAACGTGATTCCAAAATATTGTCAGTATGTTTTCAAAGAAGCCCACAGTTTTTCTGCTAACTGAGACACAACAGTGTCTGCTGGTGTTTCCTGAAGCCATGTTCTTCTAACTTCTACATTTCCAGATTTAATGTTGTACATAAGTAACCACACCTGCTGGATGTTCATTTGTCTTTCAAAGGCTTCCATTTTTTGTCTGTTGTGTTTTCTATTTTTAAATAGGTTCTAATCTCCCCCTTGAGTGTGTGAGTTTTTAGTTCCTGTCACGAAAGGACCAGAGTTTGCAGGAGTAAAAAAAAAACATGCAGAAACAGGAATCATTGCAGGAAAATGAAGAGATTTAAGAACAACACACACACACACACACACACACACACACACACACACACAAACACACACACACACACACACACACACACACACACACACACACACACACACACACACACACACACACACACACACACACACACACACACACACACACACACATTTCCATATGTAAATGTCATTTCCCTGCATCTAGTGCATGTTCATTTCTGTGCAGTCTCCTCCCGCCTCTTGTTCCCCCAACCCTCACCATTGCTATTTTTTGAATAAGACTGGGGTGAGATGGTAATAACATCTGGCCTACAGCAGAGTTGACTGGGACACGTGCACCCCACTTTTTTCATTGTTCCAACCCCAGCTCTCCATAATTGTGATTGTTTTTATGGATTATGTAATTTCTAGGTGAGTTTTAGACGAGCAAAGTCAAAGTGTGGGAACCTCAGTATTTAATTTAGCAGTCTCCAAATCTGAAATAATACAGTTTATATCATTATTACATTTTTACAGGCTTATCCCTTCCCTGTCCTCTCTGACCTCTGCATACTGCACAGCCATGCTTTTTTGTATTCTGCACTCCGTCTCCCTCTCACCTACATGGTGTCGTCCTCCTGTTTACCAGTCTGGTTTGTGCTAAGTTTCAGTTCCAGCCCCAACTCTGTAGGAGTGAAATTTGCTTTGCCTCATAACTCATCAAGCCCAGTAATTTTGTTGCATTAATTAACATGTAAACAGTCAGACATTGGGCATGTTTCTACGCAAATTTTTTTAAGGAGTACTAGATTGCACGTTAGCATTTGTGCCCTGCAACTGGCAGGTGTGTCATTCCAAACACTTCTTGATAAGCTCACACATGAATTCATGCTTCATAAGGTGAAGCATGAGCATGGTCATATGTTGTGTTTGGCTTCATGCAGCTGTGGAGGTGATTGACTAATGAAAACAAGCAAATTATTTTACGCTTTCTTACAGAACTGAAAAGTCAAACTGATGCAGACTGAGGATGTATCTTGTGGTTTGTGGGAACAGAACATATATCTAGCAGGTGGCTGAAAATATTTATTTTATTCATGCCATTGCTAGGAGTTTTGAAACAACTCTCTGAAACTTGGTGTTCGGTTTGTTCTCAGTTTTATATAGAAGTCCTTTCATCACAACGGCCAGTACTGTGGCAACAACACTCAATGTTCAGTTCTGTCGAACATTCATCACAAATTATGAATGGAGCATTAGTAACAGTCTTGCATTTGTTTTAGCTAAATATCATTCACTGCCTCGTGAGCACACACTCCAAAAGCCAAATCTTAATCTTAGATAGAGAACATTGGGATGATCAGATGGCATCAAACACAAAAGAAGGATTGATTACAGGAAGACAGAGGACTTCTTTGCAGTTCTGAAAAAGGTGGTGCGAGAAGGAGGAAAGTCAACGTGGGCTGGAAAAGGGGAGTAGATAGACTTGGAATCTGGAATTTAACTGTGGAAAATCATGTGTGACCAAAGGCAGCTTGTGTTTTTACCAGCTCCAAACACGTGCCTTTGCATGCTGGGAAGCCTAGCTGGTGTCTGTTGCATTACACTGCCCCTTCAAGTAGCAGGACCCCTGTCTAGGGGTGAAGTAAAGTTTGATGCTTTCATTGGACAGGTGCAGTGAAATCTGCCATCCCTCATGTGAAATAGAACCGTTTGAAGTTTATTACAAAACCATGTGAAAGTAGAAGTGAAGCTGTCAGGATGTTTACCATTAGATTACAGACAGGAAGTGCAAATTCAATAATTCTGCATGCAAGTGATCTCGTCCTTACACTAACATGTTTATATGTCATACACATCAGCTTCAAAATAAGATATGAACTTGTTCTCAGCAGCAGGGGCTGAGACAGCTAGGACAGTTATTTCCATGCATTCTCTCTATGAAAGATACTTTCATTATCTTTTCAGCTTCTTTTCACCTGTACAGCTGTTTACTGTTTACTGAGAGATCATCCATCAGGCAGGCTGCTTTATGTTTAATTGATGAGCTGCCACTGAGATGTGATTGTCACACACATGCACACTGATACTTCTGCTACTCATTATATGGTGCATTTAAAATTGATTTTGGTGAATTCGAGAATGCAGAGGCAAGAAATACTGCACTTTTGACCCTTAAGTTTCCTTTTTCCATTTTATTTTTGAGCCACTGTTTGCATTTTTTTTAGTCTTTTTTTAATCATAATACAATGTTAAAATTGTCAGTAAAGCTCCTCAACTCTTTCCACACCAAACTGTGCCATTAACAGTTAGGTCTCGGCGGATTTCATGTTATTCGAGTGATTACTCAGTGCACATAAAATGAAAGTGAGAGAGATGAGGGTGGGAGCAGAGAATAGGAGAAAGAATAACATAAACCAGATGTCCTCAGTCTAATCCTGGAGTTGTCAAATGGCAGATGACCTCATAGTTTTGGAGAAACAGGGAGAGAGAGGAAACATGTGTATGTGCATTCTCACTCATTGTGAGGGTTTTTAAGCACTGTTGGATGGCTGATAGCAGCTAATGGTGAGTCTGTTCCAGGCGTTGGATCGCCTCAAATAACTCCAATTGTTGTGTACACACTACTTATTTTCTGGACTGGTTCTTATTTTACGTTCATCCTCCATGGACAAAATAAGACAATTTCAATGTAAACCTGTCACAGCTTATGTCGAAATCTGTCTGTAAAATTCTACTAATCAGACTCAAACCGGTCTCGGTTTGTAGTGATTTTTTTAATTCGGTAGTTGTGGAATACAGGTGGGTGAACACTTAGACAAGATTAATGCCCATCTTCATTGGAGGTATTGAATGAGTGTACATCAATGAAAAGAAATCAGCTCCATTTGAAATGGCACCACTTACGTGTGTGTGTGTGTGTGTGTGTGTGTGTGTGTGTGTGTGTGTGTGTGTGTGTGTGTGTGTGTGTGTGTGTGTGTGTGTGTGTGTGTGTGTGTGTGTGTGTGTTTTAATTCAATGTGAGTTATATTTAGCCAGTTCTCCACAGCAGCTTCTTCTTAATTAAAGCTCGAGAAAATGTGCCTGTCGGCTTCAGCCCACCGTGTGACTGTCTACCTGTTCTGGTGGCAGGTTCCGCTATAAGTGCTGGATGTTAATATATGACATATCCGTAACCCAGTCTGCACTTTATAACCATTTGGGGACTTTTGTTAAATTAAATTGCATTAGTCCATATTTCGAGGATAAAATAGGACTCTTAGGCAACAGAAGTTTGGGCAGCATGGGGCAACAAAGGCTAGTCCATATGCTGACAGATCCAGCTGTCAAATATTACACAGGAAGAAAAAAAACTCCTCTGTGATCTTGTGGTGCTTATTTAGTACGTAATTCGTTGTTCAAACAATGTGACACATTCTAATTTTTGCAGGCTGTCACCTTGGTAAGTTTTTATCCATTATCGGTTCCTGTTTTCATTTTTTGGTTGTGTACACTTTTTCCTCTCAGTAAACTCATCTTCTCCTCCACTGCCCTCTTTTCTCATCTCCACACTTTGTGATAGTAATTGCATGATGAAGTGTTGTACATTAGTGTAAACAACTAGAAAGGGGCTCGGAACAAGGCCTTGTGGGCCTCCTGTGCTCAGCAAAAGTGTGGAGAGGCACTTGAAGTTAATTGTGGGGGATATTTTTTTTTTTTAAAGAATGATTTCATTTGAAGCAACGCGAGAACCAAGCTGCATCCACAAAAACAAACATTTATATGTCCCAGGTGGTGAATTATAGTGCAAGGGATGGTGCGGAAGGCTTATTGAGATTATTTATATGTTTAACACATGACAGACTGGCTAAGGTAGATAAAACACAGAATTTGTTTTTAAATGGCTTTATTTTAGGAGACATCTATACGACTTTAGAAATAAGCTTTTGTCCTTTCATTGGTTGTCCTTCTCTTGTTACCCTGGGAACATCTTATAAAGCTTTTATTGTGTATTGCAGTGTGTTTGTGGCTTATTTCATAGCTGAATGGGCTCATACATCTTCTTTATTTTATTACTGAGCTCTAAATAATGTTGATTTCTACTGTAGTTGTCATATGTTTGACTAGGCTGTATGGGAGTAGTCTTTGGCCCTTTTGTTGCCTTTTATAAAAAAAAAAACATTGATGTCACATCTAATCAATGCAATATTTTTATTGTTATAAAAATATCTAAATATTTTGTAGGAATAATGAGCATTGACTAAAGATTGAAATGTAAATATGTATAGCGCCCTTGGGTGTTGATATCACATGTTTAAAAATTTTCTGTTTTAGCTGTGTTATTGAAACCTAGCGTATCTGACTCCCCTCTTATTGGATAATGACTGAAGTGGGAAAACTTGTTTTTCCACCCCTCTGATTTCGTATTTACTTGCAGTGCTCTGTTGCCTATCATCACCACTCTTTATCATCTTGATAATGTCTCATCCTGACAGCACAGAAACAGTGAAAGCTAAAGCAAAACTTTCCCAGCAGAATACACGATCTGCTTCTCAGTGCAGATGCACCAAAATCATGTTTAAAAAATAAACTTGGCATACACATCCAGACACCCCAGAGCTGCAACTGGTGCTTCATACATGTCACAACATAATTCACCTTAAAACCCTGCTCACTACCTCATTATGTCAGTCTGTTGTAGGCGTGCTTAGGTTTTATCTAATTTCTGCACAGTCTCAAATAATGAATTATTTATACCCTGGCAATAAAGGTCAGTGATGATGACGTTAATGTCTCTGAGTAGGGATCTCAAAAAGGTCATTATATGAAGGGGAAGCCTGCGTGCAAGCTGGGAATGTTAATCTGATGCTGATGTTGAAAGCATTTGAGATTGACTGTTAAAAAAAAAAAAAATCTTCTCAATCTGTGTGTGTCATTTTGGCCTCAATCAGCACAGGTCTCAGTTGTGGTTCCAGCCTGTATAGAGTTTAAATTGCACAGCCAAAGGTGATCGCCTTGGCTGAAATTCATCCTTGGTTACACATTAGTGAGCAATATCCAGATGTCATTGCTTTTCTTGCTAGCCAGTTGCTGTGGTACTGTGAGCTAACTCCTAATAAACAGACACTTATTAGTTATAATCATACATTTAATATTGTATTTAGCTTAACACTAAATAACTTTTAGCGTAAAATATCTGAGGACAGATGACCAAAGTTATGGTGGCGCAGGAGGAAAATCCAGGGCAAAATATAAGTAATAAGGATCTTGTCTGATCAGGTTTTTGGATATCTAAGATGTTTCAATATTTCAGCCTCTGACTGAATTGAAATGTTGATGTCAGCATTATTTAAAGATCTAACATGAAATGAGTATGATTTATTGCCTGTTAGCAGTTAAGGCTCAGTAGTAAAATGCATTATTTTCAAAATTTTTCATTTAAGACTATCTTCATCCATTGTATATTTTATTGGATTTTTTCTGGATTTATCTCACTATTGTTGATCTGTTGTTGTTGTCATGGAACAGTTTGGACCGCCGAGCAGAGGAATCAACACAGAAAACTAAAGAAAACTAAATGCTAAACTAAACAAAATACAAAATAAACAACAATACTGCTTCAGCAGGCCAACTAGAAAAATATTTAGTCCAACACTTAAACAGAAAATCACTGCCTGCACAGGAACTCAAATACCAACAAGCATGTGGAAACAAGAAACAGATTTTAAATATATTCACCATGGAATCTGGCACAGACATCAGGCACAAAGGCAACCACTCTGGCGACAAGAGCAGGGTGGCCCGAAGAATATATGGAGCAGGGAATTAATTCGAATTAGGAGCAGGTGTGCTGGACAAACACTGAGAGAGAGAGAGAGAGAGAGAGAGAGAGAGAGAGAGAGAGAGAGAGAGAGAGAGAGAGAGAGAGAGAGAGAGAGAGAGAGAGAGAGAGAGAGAGAGAGAGACCCAGAGACCCAGAGACCCAGAGACCCAGGCCATGACACTTGTGTACTTGTGTGTGTTTTCCTGTTACTCGAGGCAAACAAGGCTAATCATCTTAACCACAGAAAGATGAAAAAGCTGACTGAAAACGCATCTTCCTGCTTTGCAAAATACTAGAAAATGCTCCCCATGTATCCAAGTTACCCAGAGGATAGAAATTAGTGTTAATGTTTTTACCCACTTCTATACACTCGTTGTTTTGTCAGGCACTTGTTCTGTTTGGAAATCTCTGTAATCAGTGAGCTGTGACAATACTGCAAAAAGGCAAAAATGTTTACATTTCCTCTCATAATTGATCAGATCTATCTTTCAGAATAGACGAGGTGTTACATAACTATTATAAAGCTAATGCAAATCATTCTGCTAATGGTTAACAGCTTAATGTTTTCTGCAGCAACAATCCAGTTGTAGTGAGTGCTGCATTAATTAGCATTTTTGATAAATACCGATATTGATTCTGATACTGTTTTCATCTAGTTTTGGAGGAATGCTTTAGCTTGCCTCCTTTGAGCATGATACACCTCGTTAAAGCCACAGTTGGTTAGAAAAATTTCTTGACTTGATTATTGATTTTCTGTCCCCTGTCTCTCCAGACCTACTAAATGGAGCCCAGGAGAAGTGTGAGCTCCCATCGTTGGAGGGTTTCCCTCATTGTGAGGACAAGATGAAGGTGAATTGCATGCACACAGACACATGTAAACACGACTCTTTTCACCACCTTCTGTTTTCATTCTGGTTTATGTTGAAAATAAGTTGTAGTTTAAGAATTACTGCATCCGGGGTTATGAAAACTCAACTGAGCCGACATGCATCCTGTTTGATTCACTCATGATTTTCTTTATTAAAATGATTTTAACACTTGCTGTGTACTTCCAAGCATGCCTGCACAAGTTTTTAAGGCCCCAGTGATGCAGACTGGAGGCTTGTAAATGATGCACCACCCTGATATTTTTCAAAATGGGAAGCAGAAATCTCAATAACAAGCCATCTCATACATATTTTGGACATAAAGGAGCGAACTAAAAATATGTTCAGAGCTGTATTAGGCAGTTTTTGATCATCAGGGAGAAATATATTCTTGATAAAAGCTTTATAGTTGAATTTTAAACTGGTGGTTGAGCTCAGATTACATTTTTAAACAAAACAAACAATATTATGCGGTTTCACAGCAGACCTCGAGTTTTAACACCAGAAGGAATCATTTTTCTGGGCCTAATTGAGTCCACACATAGTTTACACACACACACACGCGCGCGCGCAC
>BJFM01001253.1:88232-116277 GCA_016586285.1 Arothron firmamentum
CACACACACACACACACACACACACACACACACACACACACACACACACACACACACACACAAACACATAGACACAATCGCTACTCGGCCATGGTGATTGCCACTCCAGCATTATTGTAAATCGGCATGCACGTTAATTTACTTTGATTTTAATTTCAGCACACTGGTACGCTTCATGTTCTTACTCTTTTCTTTCTTACTTGGTTATTTGGGTGTTTATTTAAACTCCAGACTATGTGTCTAATATGTCTAATATTTAAAATACTAAATACATATTTAGTGAATGTGGTAATAAGATGAGATTGTGCCATGTGACACACTATTTCAAAATCATCCTCTTTCAGTGGATGAAAGAGATGTGGCGTTCTGACTCCTGCTACTCCAGCTATGGTGTGGATGGATCCACCTGCTCCTTCTTCATCTACCTGAGTGAGGTGAGCCCTGTTTGAATATTTAAATACGCCATACGTATCCACAGTTTGGTAGGAACAGTTGCATTTAATATTTTAATAATTTAACACTTGTACCTTAAGGAATCAAGAGCACAACAGGCACCAGGGTTGAGCACTTTGGGATAACTGCATTAGACTGAGAGAGACGGCAAAAATAGAAAGTTCAGTAGTTGGAAACCTTTAACCTGGCAGTAATCACGTGAGAATGAAAGGCTGACAGTAAGATGAAAGGAGAGGCTGGTGCTATGTCAGGTTTAATAAGAGCGAATTACAGCATGATAAGGGTCTTCCTTGTGGGAGTAGGAGATGTTGGTTTACTGGAAGAGGAGGCAGTGCTGAAGTATGAGGGATTCTTTAAACTTGGAGGGGAAGATGTGAAATTACTTTCCTTGCTAGCAAATGGCCAGTCCAGCATGGAGGACTCATATTTTATTGACCTGCACTAATATATAGAAGCTTGTATTCCTTCAAGGGCCACTTCAAGACTTTCAATCTTGCATGAGTCCTCCTTGCCAAACTGGCCATATGGCCTGTAATTATTTTTTCAGAGATGCAAATCAGATTTTAGAAGGAATTTAAGGAAATTGTCAGATCAGTGGGAAAAAAATAAATATCTTCCAAGATTCCAGCCTTGATGACTCGTATGATTTTAATGCTGATTACTGAATGTAGACTCGAGAGAGAAAAATCCCTTTGGAGTGCTGCTGTGAGGGCTATTTTTGAAAAGCAATATTCCTCTCAGTGTTTCAGATATGGAAAGGTCAGTACCTGCTCATGAATACTGCATATAAGCTGAAAGCATTGCAGTGAATCGGCAAGGAACACAGAACATTCAGACCACTCTGTATGAAAATAGAAGTGAAGTAGACAGAAGCAAAATCAATTAGCAAACTCCCCAGTGCTTGAAATAAGTGAACAGCATCATATTTACAGTAAAGTAAAGCATCGTGATTCATGACCTATGCATTTTTTTCCTGCTTGCCCTCAGTCTGCCGCTCATCACCACCAGTCTTTTGGTCGGTGAGGCAGTGAGCATGTAATATCCACTTAGAAACTGCTGTCATCAGGCCCAAATCTGAAAACCACAAACACACAGGAGTGCTTCAATAAACACACATTTCCATGTATAATTCATACTTGTTGACCAGCTCATTAACCTCGTGGAGTAGCAAGGAGAGAGGGCAACGTCCACAGGAGAAGGTCAGGGCTCTTCTTGCTGCACTGTGTGTGTGTGTGTGTGTGTGTGTGTGTGTGTGTGTGTGTGTGTGTGTGTGTGTGTGTGTGTGTGTGTGTGTGTGTGTGTGTGTGTGTGTGTGTGTGTGTGGTTTGAGAGGGAGAATACACACATGCACCTTGTTTCTCTGAATGTATACATTTCAAATATGCTGGCATCAGTAAGTCACACACATCCATGTACTTCTATCTTTGTAAGGACTTTTATAGACAATAAATTCCCCAACTACTTTAACTTTTCACTTTTCACATTAACTGTAACTATCACAACTAAGCCCCGAACCCTAATGTAAACCCAATTCTAACCCTACTCTTAAAACCAAGTCTTAACCCTCATACAGTCCTTTAAAGTTGTCAGGACCAGCCAAAATATCCTCACTTACCAAAAATGTAATCATTTTGCTGCACCAACACACACCATGTCCCCTTGCTGCTTTGTGACACTTGTTGTATTCAACGTGGACAAGAATACTGCAGTTGAATTTAGAAAATGTTAAAATAAGCAGATATCCCAACGGGCCAGTAACATCTGGCTGAAACATTTAGCAATGGGTCTGTGTTATAATCGAGTCAATATGACAGAGGTTGATCCAGATGTTAACACCCATGTATTGCATGGTTTACTTTGTATTGCACAATGTGAGTTTGAGGTACTAGAATCATTTTTAGTCTTAAGTATCAGAATCAATTTCAGGTGTTGGAATTGAGCATAAATTGGGTTTTAGAAATGTTGATTTATTGGATCTGGAGAAGCAGGCTTTTTTGCTTCCAAACCCATGGTGTCTTTAACTGTATTTCAAGTCAAGCAGCTGTGAAAGGAATGCTCCAGTACTTCCCAACCAAAACATATCAGCACATGCTAAAAAATATATAATAATAAATAATAATAATAGCACTTCACATAAATAGTGAATCAGATGAATTTTTGAAGTAAATCTCAGCACACTTTAAAATTCTCTCTTGACTCCTAAAAGCTTTCGTTTACAGGCCGAGATAACATGCATCGCATGAGTGTGTTCTGATGTCCAGTAACGTCAATGGATGTATTTTTTTTTAGGTGGAAAACTGGTGTCCTCGTCTGCCCTGGAGGACAAATAACCCAAATAAAGAAGTAGACAGGAGGGGACAGGTGAGAATTCTACTTTTGGAACCTGCACTGAATTGTGGGTAGGAAAAAAAGGCTGTGAATTTGGGTGTTGGTGAATTTAAATGGAATCATTTCTTATAGCTTTGTATGTGTTTGGGACAACTCCATACTTTGCAACAGAGAGTTCATCCATTATCATCAATTTTTCAACATGATGTGAAGTCCCACTCCTCCCCCGCTTGCAACACCACTGTCAGAAATGCCATTTAATAGGATATTTAATTTCAGAAAAGACTCGCACTAATGCGAGTATAGCTTTTAATATTTAATTACATAAACTGTACTCCAATGGTGTTAAAGTGGGAGGGGTTATATCCTTTGCAGTGTGTGTGATATTTTAAAACCAGGCAGGAAAGGAGTGAGCTGACTGAGGCTCATCTGCTGTGTCAACATGATGGGAACAGTTATCGCAGACCAAAGCTGGAATGAAGGGACCTCGGGACAATCTGGAAATTCGGCAGCTTACTCAAATCCCACTTAGAGCCTGCGTCCAGTCTGCAGTGTCCTTTCCAGGCACCACCTCCTCCACATCCCTGTGCTGGGGCTTAATCAATATTAAGCAGTCTTCATCCATTGTCTTTGGACACATCAGCAGCAGGGAGAGCTCAGGGGTGGGGAAAAGGCAGTTGACAGGGTTGTGAGATTTTAATTCAGGCCCAGATTGTAATAGGTTTAGTCCGCAGGAGTGATTTCCTGTCGTGATGAGGGACGCAAATGCACTGCAGCAGCCTCATTTCAGCCACCTTAGCAGCTGGTAATGGCACTGTGGTTGCTGTTGAGCTCAGTCTTTCCTTTTATTGGCTCTAGCACATGCGCTGGCTACTCTTTCTATTAATCAACCAGTTCAATCAATTTTTTTTAACATACAGTATCTGTATTTGTATTCTTAGCTCTTGATGTAATAGTAGGTCATGGAGGTTATTTACACCTCACCAAGACAGCCTGACAAACGGTGTAGAAAGCTAAACACTGAATATTCAGTCATCTCTCCCTTTATTTCTTTATGCTGACCTTGGCTTTCCTTTCTCCATTCACTTAATTAATGGTATAATCTATAAATTGGTGAAATGGAAGGTTTAGGAAATTTGGATAAACATTTTATTCTTAGGCATGCTAGAGCTACTTTTGCAGGGTCCCCTTCCAAGAAAACTTTGCTCTTTAGCCATTTGGAATGCTCAGTAGACGATATTACATTTTTACACATTTTTAAAGTTCTTAGTGAGATTTTGGTATGAATGTATACAGAACTTAAAAGAAAGGTGGATTTTTAAGATATTTAAACAAATGGCTTAATCTTGCATTCAACATGCAGCGTTTGGCTTCAAAGTATCACTGAATGATGGCTTGAATTTGGGTTTGTACAGGCAGAAATCCGGACCGGCTTCGAGGAGCTTTACCGTGTGATGTCACAACGGGAGGAGTTCCGCTGGATGATGCTAAGGATCAAACGCATGGCTGAGCCGTGGGTCAGTGCCATCCGCTCGCTTGCTGCCAAGCAGAACCTGACCAGGCGCCGGAGGAAGAAGGTGAGCATACTTTGTGCAGTGGGTAGACAGAAGGCTGGGACATGCAGGGGTGGTCTGCATGCTGTGGTTCAGGTGTCATTTTGGGTGACAGTTTGCAGCCCAGATCATAGCTCCTCTATTTATATTTACTCCATTTTGTTTTATGCTGCTGCACCAGAGTGAATTTTAACACTGACTTAAAAGCTAAAAGCTAAAAAAAAAAGCTGAGTTAAATTTACAAATCAATTGACTTATATTTTAATAATAATTCTGTCTAAAACAGATAAGAAATTAAACCCTTTATATAAACAGTTTCTTTATCTTCAGTATGTTTAAAATAAATGCACTTCTGACTTAAAATCCAGGTATAAAATACGTGTGGAAAAAGACTAATGGACTCGTAACCAAGCTAGAAACATGCTCTGGGCACAGGATAAAATTTTCCACACTTTTTATTTGCCTTGTGAATAATTTGCATTATATTCCCATAATAATAGCCTTAGTGGTGATGCAAAGCAGATGGTACGAAACAAAAACTCTCACCTTTCCAAGTGATATTTTTTTTCTACATGCTTATTCTGCTTTTCATTTCTGAAGTTTTATATCTTTTCTTGGTAATTAATCAGAGAATATTTCTACCTTTTCCGGACACTAACAGAGCCAATTCTTTATTTCAGACCCTAATCTCTTTTGGATATTAATCTGCACACAGTAATCCTTCAGTAGGATGTCCTGGGGTGGGCTGTCAATGATAAAGTAAAATGACTTCAAACAGATCTTATTATAATCTCCTGCTTCTGCTGTGCAACACAATACTCTCCACTGTACATGAAAATCTGTGTGCATGCGTATGTAGGTGTGTGTTTGTGGGGAGGGTGTTTATACCATATTTGTTAATGTTTAAGAAATCAGTTTAAGTTTTCTGTTTAAACTTATCTAAATCATTAAGTATTAATTTATAGAATAATCTTGTAAGTATTTGCACAATACTATATATTGCCACATCAGTGCCTTCAACACAGCCCGATTCCTGTAGTGTAGCACAGCATACAATTGCTTATTTCTGTAACTTTTCTTTTTGTCAGATCCTGGTACACTTGGGTCTGCTGACTAAGGAGTCTGGCTTCAAAATAGCTGAAAATGCCTTCAGCGGGGGTCCACTGGGAGAGCTTGTCCAGTGGAGCGACCTCATAACCACGCTGTACCTGCTGGGACACGATGTTCGCATTTCAGCCTCGATAGCTGAGCTCAAAGAGTCAGTACCATACACAATGAATGACAGCACTACCAATGTGTAGCATACCTGCATTGGGGTTCATTATGAAATGGCGAGCTTTGGCAATAAAGTTATATCAAAAACACAGCATCGGAATGAGACATACTATATTGATTCCCGAGGAACAACATTACATTACATATATTGTCTTGTTTTAAACCAAAGAGGGGTGGTAGTAGCATATCTGGAGATATCCAAAGGACACTGATCCTGCATTGCACTTTTTTTTTACCCATTTGCTTCACTCTTGGAAACGATTTTGTTCCTCACTATTTTCTGACCTTGTGTGCAGGAATGATGGTCATTTGATACATGTTAGGCACATTTGTGCAGCAAGGCAAGGCATGAGTACATTTACATTTTCAAGTCTCACGTTCAGCATTTAGTATTGATATTAACAAAAGCAGCATTAGATAAAGTCCACCACTGGTCAACTCTGTTGTCAGAGAAATGGATGTTGCCCTTGGCAAATGTGCAGCATGTTGTGCTCTGTGTTGACGGATTTCAAATCGTTCTTGATTTTAATTCTCAGGATCATGCGCAGGGTCATGGGGAACAAGTCCAGTTGCCCCACCCAGGGGGACAAGGTAGTTGAGCTCATCTACATAGACATCGTGGGCCTCACCCAGTTTAAGAAGACACTGGGACCCTCCTGGGTCCACTACCAGTAAGTCAGCAATTATGCAGCTCTGCATTCCACTTTTTTCCCTCATAAAAAACCCATTAAGTGCTTTTTCTTTGCTCTACATTTGATTGCTGCTTATTGATTGGGCTGAAAATCAAGGATGAATGTGCATTTTCTCAGAAGCAAAGTGCTCTTAAGTGAATGTTTTGTGCAAACAGGAGGTAGTTTAATGATTTCTGTTATGTTGTGGCAATTAGCCAGAAACACTTTCAATTTGTAAATTCTTCTTCAGGGTCTACTTTGATCATGGCAAAAACAAGTTTTGCATGGCTTATGTAGACTTGGTCAATACAGTACGAGGTAAACCAGGTCCAGCTCTAGTTTGATATTCATCGTTAGCAGTATTCTCCGCCTCCTTCAAAGCCAAGTCCCATGTTTTTACTCTGAGCTGCTTCCTTGAACAGTCCCTTTTTTTTTTCTTTTTTATGTTGTTTGATGGCTGATTTCCGTCTTCCAGAGCTTTTCTGTATTGCTTAATTGTTTCAGTTTCTCTGCCCTAAACTGGCGACTGTTTCATGCACACCAGCCAATGGACTGTGGCAAATGTTGGGCCAGTGAGCCTGTTTTCTCTCAGACATTGCCATCATTTCCCGAAAGGCTGCAGGCCTTTGTTGTTTGCAATGTTTTCACTCACTGGCCTGGTATGTCCACAATTGTTCCGCTGAGGATGATGCCCTCCTGTTTTGTTTAGAAGAAACTCTCATCAGCTCTAACTAACAGGAAATGAGCGGGAACAATAAGCCTGGAGGCAGTAATGACCCCACTGGTGGCCCCCGGTTGTCAGCAGGTTTTGTTTGCCTGTGACACCTTAAACTGCCTCTGCACCGCTCGTGCCCCAAGGAAATTATTCAGCCTTACCTCATAATGTAAGGTCCAGATGCTTCTCTCTGCATTAGCTCTCCTGCTGGCATTAAAGACTTCTACCAGAGCATTTAATGTCACTCTAAGTGTCCTACCAAATTTTTGAATAGGCCCTGTTTGGAAGTTTACTTCTTTCAGCAGATGTCACCAAATCCCATAGTACGCTGGCCTCCCCATGTTGCTTTTCTGCCAAGTGCCTTTGTTCCTGTCTGATGTATTCTTTGGCATTTGACCCATGAATCCCTTTGTGAACTGTCTAATTTTTCTGCTGACATTATAGGGAAAAAAGGCTTGTCAGCTCAATCTCAACATTTTTTTCCTTTTTGGTATACTCTGTTTTTATTTGGAGATAAAACAGATCAGTCTGTCAGAGCTCATTCGTCTTTAATATGTGTTATTAAGGTCCCAGTCTTGCTCTCTTTCTTACATTAGTCTATTACTGTGTTTTAGACTGCTCTAAAGGAGTATCAGCATTGGGCTGTATTTTCTGAGGAGGTTCTGTTTTGCCTTATTCTGCTGCTTTAATACTTTCATCCAATAAATGAAGGAAATGCACTCTTATCTCCGTTAGCTAGGCTATTGAAAATGTGTTGCAGCAAACCAGCACTCTGTTTGTTTTGAAAACAGTGATGCAGAAAAATATGGATTAAATTCAGCTCTTGAATTTTGTTTTCATCATCTTGCCTCTCCTTTTTTCTTTGGAAGAAGACAATAGTCTTTTAATGCATTGCTCATGTGTGTAGGTGTCTGATTTACTAACTCGCTTTTCTCCATGTGACCCTTGCTCTGGTGATTTATTTATATTCTGTAGTGGTAACACCCACCTACAGCTCTATAACCAGTTTAACCAGTTTGAAAGGCAAATTTAAAGATGAAAATTTCAATTTGTTGCATCGCTAAAGAAGCGGCCATACCACTGGATCATTAATGAGAGGAAGCTCAGCACCACAGCATGGCTCCCATGACTCCCTGGCCACTGATATAGGTTGAAACCCATGCACTGGCCTTATTTACGCCCTAACATGGCGCTAACAACACAAGTATGAAGGTCATATCTTCTGGGAACAGGTGAAGGTTGCCTTCCTCTGAGAGCATGGATGTGGCATGGGGGCCTTGTTGATGTAACATTTCTTCATGTTGAACGCCGTTCCCAGCTATATAGGGCACTATGCATGCAGCTAGCTGCACAACACCTGGCTGAGCTGAGGTGCCAACATTGATCCTTGGATGATTCGGGGTGTGGAAGAAGCTTTATTTTTTTAAGGAAAAATCTGGATTTGTTAATATTCAATGTCTGGTACAGTCCACAGCAGATCATACGTTTAAATGACCTTTATAAAAGAGTGAGTTGTAAGCACAGCAGTAGCTGGTAAAGGTGATAAGTGATTATCTTCCTCTTTAGCATACCACTGCCAACTCTGTATTTATTACCGTAATCTGAGCAATCATGTGCTATGCCCTTTGAACCAGCTATGAGATCCTTTTGCACCTGATAGGATTTCAGCCTCAAAAATTGATTTGTCCTGTGTTTCCTTTTACCATTATGGATCTGCTGATGCCATCTGTTATGTGCACCTTTACTGCAGGTTTTTTTTTTCTTGGTGTTTTTTTCTTGGTAATGATTATAGCATAGTGATAAGGAAAGTCATGTCGAGAAGCTTCTGTTTTTTATGCGTACTTCTTAACTGGAAGTGTGATGTTATCAGGTCATGTCCTTCACCACAGTCCAAACCATTTGAATGCTGTTATTTACATGCACTGCTCACTTTAATTGCTGTATTTGTTTTCCAATAAGTAATGTCAGTACATTAAATGAAATATATAATAACAGTCATTCTCCCACAGCAGTCATTAGGATCAGATGGGTCCTTTTGAATCCACGCCTATTTATGTGGTTTAAATTAGTTTCCCCTCAGGCTTATTTTTTGACTTGTATAAAGCGAAATTTCCGGAATATTCTTTAGGAGCATTATGTCGTAGTTTTCTGGTGCTCTGTTTGCACATGGTGTGAAATAGTGTGTGAATTTTACATGCTACTTTAAACACTCATGTTTCTGGTATGGAGCAGCCGGTAACAGTTTTGTCTTTATTCAACATTAAAGGTGCATGTTGAGAGTGCTGGACTCGTTTGGGACAGAACCAGAGTTCAACCATGCCCATTATGCCCAGTCCAAGGGTCACAAGACTCCCTGGGGGAAGTGGAACCTTAACCCTCAACAGTTCAACACAATGTTCCGTGAGTAAAACACTTAAATATGCCAAGTTTTGACTGCTTTGATAAAGCAACAAATAAAATTGGTTTAATCATGTATAGGATTTAAAATCATATTTAGCATTTAATATTTAGGAACTTGCTTGAAAAAGTTCTAGTACCAAAACAGCGCAATAAATTATTTTGCAAGTTTGGCATGTGTGTTGAAACGTTTTATTAAGCATTTAATATTTAAAATATTGCATTGTCTGGTGTTTGCTGCTTGAATCTTCAAGTATGTTTGTCTGACTAATGACTCATATTTAATCACCAAGTTTCTCAGTCTGGAGTCTAAACGGGTCTGTTAAATGTTGCTGTTTGCTGTATAAATAGCTTTTCATAATTGCACCAATTTTCTCTCTGTGAAAGGAGAGTTTTTGTTTGGGGGGGGGAGTCATGAAAGGGACTCTGAAAATCCCCGAATGGGGCATCACCATAGCAGATAAAAGGAAAATAAAAGATCACACTTGTATTTTACAGTGATTATGAATGTAGATCTCAAGGGTTTATCTGTTCTGTGTGCCGTCTGTAACTGAAGGCTATCACATTGGCTGTGCCACAGAGAGGGGAGCTAGCCCCTTTGGGGTGTTGCACATTTCCCTTGTTGCTTAGATAAAGTGAAATGTTAAGCCTCATTCAGGAGGTAAGGTGCAGTACTGTCCAGAATCCTGCTGCGCTTGAAAAGCTCCTTTGTCGGCTGAATAGGGTATGTCTTTCCTGTAACACACTGGGGCCCCTGCAAAATATCCACCTAAGAGTCAGGAGGTTAGATGATATCAAGAGAGAAACAAGTGCTTACTAACTTAGTCGATTGTTAAAATCACACAAGGCTTCACTTCAAGCCACAGGAGAGTTGCTCTTTATGTCTCTGCATCTGTCACAACCATGGCTGGAGAGATATGCTCCATCAGCCTTCAGACTGTTTGGATTGAACCAGAGGAGACACTCTTGAGAACACAGAGTGAGAAGGGGGCAAGTACAACCACCATGACATATACTGGTGCTGATCCCTCACCCCCACATTGACGGCATTTCAAATGAAGTAACACAAAGCAGCATTTAATTAAAAAGTTTTCACAGCAGTGCACAGTTCAGCCAGCTCAAGCTGAAAAGAAAGAATAGTTATTCCTCAGCATAAGGTAATATATGTTGTACTACAGGATGAATTCCCTTTGATGTCTTTTTTAAATTAAGAATCGTCATGTTAACTATCGTTTTAGTTTTTCAGAGTTAGTTGCTATGTTATTTCCTGTTTCCTGCCCACATTCTAAGCTGCTCTGCTGAGGTCTGATAAGAGTTGCATCAGGTTGCTATCATGTATTCAAGACATTTTTCTTTTTCTGTTCCTAGTTGAATTAAAAAACAAAAATGCAACCCTAACCCTCGATCAATAAAAGAGTGTTATTCTAAATTCAGGTTATTCCAGTTATGTTTTATGTAAGATGAAGAAGTGTGTGTTTCTGTTTTTCTTCAATAATATTAAAGATAAAAAGCATTAAAGAACAACGAGAATCACATTATGAATTGAGGGCCACAGATGAAAGACCCTGATGATCCCTTCTTGCCCTTAAACAGCTCAATGATAAGATTTCACCCTGGGTCTGCACTCAGCTTGACCAGTTAGTCTCAACATTGACTCTTTCTCACAGAGCAAATTTACCACTTTTCACAAAGCAAACTTGTTCAATCCTCACGGGTTTGCAGAAAAGCGACCGAGCAGTTGCTTCTCTGGCGGTGACATCGCCGGTTGGTAGACCAAAGCACCAGAAGATCTGCTTCTCATCTTAAGTGTCAGCTCAAGCAGATATTTGGTGCCAAATACATCATGGGCTACACACTAATAATAGCTTTTCCTGTATGCATGGTGTGGTTATGCCTGCCTCACTGCAGGTACCCAGAACCATCTTTGCCCCTTTGCTGTTAGAAACACGTATACATTTTTCCACCTGAAGTTTTGACCTAGCTGTAAAGATGGTACTTTCACATGTTGTTTTTTTAAGTACCGGTCAGTCATTTAACTCAAATCTGCATCTGTATTTGAGTCAAGGGGAATATTCTGTTTGTTATAATAACAGTTTTAATAACTATTTTATCTTTTTTTTCCCTCTTGGAAGCCAACAGTGGTGCTTTTCTCACAGCATTGACCTGCGACATTGTAAAGTGAATCCAGAAGCATGTAAATCTGTTTTTTACTGCACGTTTTTCTCTCAACACTGAGAGTATCCATCACAAAGAGATAGTTACTGTTGTCCAAGGTTAGATCTTTGTATGCAACTGGATTTAGAAAGGTTGAGTTGCCTACAAAGATCTAACCTTGGATACTATGACCTGGAGGAATGAGAACCTTCACAGACATAGTCAATGTTGAGCTTTTTTTTTTTCCTTTTTTTTTTTAATTTGGTGTTTATTTAGTCAGCTCTCATGAGACACTTGAGGAAATCCAAATGTTCAGCTCCTGCCCACACTGATGCCTCACACAGATCAGGTGATATTTTTCATGTCATCTGTGTCCAAGTTCTCCTACACACATTCGACAGAAACCAGCAGTCCTGAGAGTGGAAGTACCATTGTTGTTTTGTAAAGAAGCAGAATTTGAACACAGTCGTCATTGGCTGAGACTTGTAATCAGGTTGATTTCTTTCATCTGTGATTCCTCTCACTGGCTGACTCGCAGAAATATTATGCTCTGCATTTCAAATTTTACACAACACGTCCAGGATTATTAGAGGATTTCAATGTTTTGAAGCATCT
Organism: Arothron firmamentum; assembly: GCA_016586285.1. Lineage (NCBI taxonomy): Eukaryota > Metazoa > Chordata > Actinopteri > Tetraodontiformes > Tetraodontidae > Arothron > Arothron firmamentum. The sequence continues at coordinate 100,394 of BJFM01001253.1, forward strand.
GCTGATCAACAAAAGCCTTTAACTGCAAATCAATTACAGTCATCATGAGAAAAAACCTGCTAATCCATTCATGTTGCTTCCTCTGTGTGTCACCCGCTTACTTTTTATTTTTGTCTTTGCAGAAGTGAATTTAAAAACAGCCAGGGAAGAGCAAACAGACCTTATATTGTCTTTTTGCCAGCAGGGAGAACATCTCATACTCCAGCCAACGCCTAGATAATCCCATTAGTAAAAAGTCGTTGGTGTATTTACACACATAAACTTTGTCTTTGTTGAAAAGGTTCCAATGTATTCTTTTGTTAAGTTCTATTTCATCAATCTCACTGACCTTAATTTGCCTCTGGCCACAGCGTCCCCCGTTGGGGCTCTGACCCAAATATAAAAAGGGAGACTAGGCATCTCCCTTATTTTGATTTATAGATTATTGATATTTATCATTTCCTTGGACTGCACTTCAAGCCCCTTGTCTTCGCATTGATTTTTACAAGGCAGATGGAGATAAAGAGCTGCCAAGTCCAGGCTTCACACTTGACCTGCTCGTCCCGTGGTTGCCATAGTAACTAGTCATCGCAGGAAATATCGGAAGGAACAAACACCCAGTTTGGAGATGTGGTTTTGGAATTGTCAAGTCAATGTTTTTTGTTTTCTTTTGTAGCCCACTATTACAAATATGCCTTGAAGGCTTTTAAAGTCTCCACAGTCCGGTCATGTTCCTGCATTTCTCTGCAAGTTTGATCTTTGCTGTGTCTAACTGCATGATCTGGATTTGTTCCAAGTATGTTTTGTGAAAGTGAAGAAAATAGCTGGAAGCCATTTGGCAATAGCGTTTTGCATTTATTTGCATTTAAAGTCAGACTTTTTCAAGAGATCTTACTTGATTTGGTTGTGTGGAAAATCTTTATTTGTGTTTTTTGCTGTTGTAGCACACACTCCAGACAACAGCTTCTTGGGCTTCGTGGTCGAGCAGCACCTTAACGCCAGTGACATCAAGCACATCGATGATATCAAGAGACAGAACCAATCTCTCGTCTATGGCAAGGTTGACAACTTCTGGAAGGTAAATGTTCTGAAACTTTTATGATATTCTGTCGCTTTTTTTGTCAGTTATTCTCATTGAAATTTTGGGAAATTTTTCTTCAATTTGACTTTTCTGTTAAAGTCGTTCTATAGCAGAGAAGAAAATTCTGAAGGTGTTCCGCATACAGCTGGACGCCATTTAAAGCCCTAAATGACCCAAAAATCACGTGAGCGGCCTGGATTACTGTGTTCAGACCTGTGAGAGCTTCGCACAGAAAGTCAGTGTGGCAGCTCAAATCCAGCTTATCGCCCTCTCTGTGGTGCTTTTAATATATTCAGATGCATGCTCACGCTGCAGCACAGAGACCAAGGGATTACTGTATCCTAGACAAAAACGACTTAGAGTCTTGGAGAGATTTGTGCATTGTTTGGCTTGCCATGGTTGGTTGGATTACTGCCTGCGCCTTGATGAGCATTCAGCCAGCATGTATATTTCAGTATGCTGCTCCAGATCCAGCCGACTCCTTGGGTTTCATGTCACAGCTGAGAGTTTGACACAGTCAAAGCCAAAGAAAAGACAGTCCTTAATATGATCAGGCAATTGATACAAAATTTTTCAACTCATTCTTCTTCTTTGTTTGTTTTTTTAAATTTTAGGATGTGACATAAATTTGACAATGTAAAATTCAGCCACTGAACCAGCACAAAGCACTGTTGGATTTTGAAAATAGTGACAGCAGAAACAAAGGAAATGTGAGTGCAGCCTAATCTAAAATGTATTAATGAACACCGGCAGTGTGGGTTTCAAGGCCTTGTCGTTAGGCTCTTAATCCCAAAGGTGTGATCGTTTTTAATCCAGGGGTAGCTGGAGTGCTGCTGCGGCTTCTCGTATTGTGAGTCAGAACTCGTCAGTCTAACAGGCAGACGGGAGAGACCATCAGCTCGCAGTCGGGGGCATTAGCTCTTAATCAGGCTCCCAAGTGTATTCATTACCTGCTGCTTTTAATTAAAGGGGCCATTTTGGAGTCAAATGATAATGAACGGGCTCACCTCCATCATTCTCCTCCGCTGACATTGTGCCATCATTTGGTCTTCTTCTCTTGATATTCTCGTATTGCTTTTAGGGGTCCACGTTAATGCTGAGATCTCATGTACGAACTGCAGGGCATCACAGAAATATTTGATACTTCTGCTGTTTTACAGTACAGTTGTGGAAAATCTAGTGGCAGAAATATGATTAGACGGTTGGAGTATCTTGGTTTGATAATCAGAAATGTTCTCTGGCATGCTGCCATCTCTCATGGAGATTAACGAAGGGTTCATGTGGTCGAGGCAGGAAATATCCAGCTAAACATTCACCTACTCTGCCCAATCAGTATACAAAGGTCACACTCATCCTACAGATGTTTAACCCTTTCATGCATGACGGTCACTACAGTGGACAGCTATTAAAATGTCATTTTTTAATGATGAGAACAGGTTTTGATGGCAGTGTTGCATATAAGCCTCTACAGTGGACGCCTGAGAATCACCCAACACTAGTTAAAATCCACAAACGCATGCTGGCCACCTGAGTGGACGTGTTCATAACTCCTTGAAAATTTGGTGAAAAAAACAGAAACAAATCAGTTCTTCTTTTTATGTCTAAAAACACATAAAAACACTTAGTAACATTTTTTTTTTTAACTCGGTATATCATGGGTCATGCATCAAAGGGTTAAAATCACACACACACACACACACACACACACACACACACACACACACAAACACACACACAGACACACACTTGCATTCTGGATTTATTTTGATCAGATAGTGAAAAAGTCTCAAACAGGAAAAGAAGACCATATCCCTTCTATCAGTTAAACTTTACAAACAAGGATATTTTTAATCAAGTGCAGAAGCATCCATCTAAACCTCCTCTGGAGAGAACACGGTCTGTGTTGTGAACTTGATAGCAGCAAGCCTCATACAATATTAATGCCTGCTACGGTTAATCTAAGTAAAGGGTTGCTGTTAGGAATTAATTAACTGTGAATAGGTCTGGAAGAATCTGGAGAGTTTTTATTCAAGGTTGAATCATATGTTTAAAACAGGAAATCTGACATGTAGTAGGCCTTTTCTTGCCTGCTGTCTTGTCACATTGGATATTATTTTTTAGAGGCCATGGTGCAGCATTAGTTGTGAGTCAAGCCTGCAGTCATTTATCGTGAAGATCATTCCTCATTTTGCCCTGGACTCATCAAAAAAAAGGGGGGAAAAAGCCTCATCAAGGCTGGGCATGGAATTTGAAGGAAATCAAGTTTACACATCCTTGGGATTATAGAGCCAGGTTAGCGAGTAATTATTTCCTTGTAAGAGGGGCTGTGTTGATTGTGAGACCTGAAATAAAACGGCCAGGCCACGTTTGAGAGAGCTGTTTCCATGGCAACCGAGTAGGAGGGGTAGACAGAGCAAAGGTATCTGAGAGTGTCTGGCTGAGTGTTTTCCTTTCTATGTGTTCACACACACACACACACACACACACGCACACGTGCACACACACACACACACACACACACACACACACACACACACACACACACACACACATAGAAACTGGGTGATTGTTGACTGTATGTTCAGAGTCAGTCAGTGTTAAACAGCAACAAAGAACTGCTGATTTTCTTAAAAAATTCTTCATTTCTGGTATCGATTTAATTAAAGAAACCAATTAAGAATTTATGGAAATCTATGTGAAATTATTGAGTGTACCGGTTTTCTCAACATTTGGTGTGGGAAATAGTGAGAAAGGTGAGAATGAGTGGGATGTGCAGAGAGGAAAAGCTGCCAGCCTTTGGCAGCAGATCAGCTGACATTTCGGTGAAAGAGAGCCTGAGTTGGCAGATATAGTTTGCATTAAAGGCCAATGATCCGCCCTTGTTAGGGTCATAGTCCCTTTATTACCCGATTGTGGATTAATAAAAAAATCCGACATTAAACTCTTGGTTTTACTGTGTTCATCTGACCTGATGATACTATTGGATCAGATATGAACCCATCATACCTAGGTACCACGGTCATTTATGAAGTCCACAGATGTTTTAGTGAGTCAGATTTTTTCCTGTTTATCACATTAATCGCCTCAGGAGGCAGAAGTTCTGCTTTTAGACTTGTAAAGGTGAGCTGATCATTCCAATTGTCGACCTCATCTTGGTTCATCGTATCCATTCTTTCCGCTTTTGTCTCCCTTCTGCTATGTTTTATTGCAGAAAATCAGAAGCAGCAAGTTGAAGGTCTGCTTTGTTTTGGCTATTCACACAGCTCATCCAGACAGATTCAGCCAAGAAAAGTGAGATGACAACAGAAAAAATATTGCTGGCTGTGAAATTAATGATTCAAGGACTTCTGTGATCACAGAAAATATTGTGATAATCAGACTTAAAATGATAAATTCCTTCCTGAATGCAGTTATTGTGGCCCTTGCATGCTTCACCGGGTCCTACTTTGAATGTTCGGAAGCATGTTAAGATCCCATCTGGTACCAGTAACTATACAAGGTATGAGGTTTGTAAATGTAACCAGTGAAGTGCGAGAGGCTGACAGGTGTTTCTGAGTGCTGCGGGACATTTTGCAGAAGAAGTTTCATAGTTTCTGCACACTAAAGGTAGACTTCACCCTGCATGTTGGCACAAACATAATTGCACTTTTATTGTGTTTGGCCATCAGACTTCAACAGGTTTATATACAGCTGTTTAATAGCCATGAATAAGATCTTCTCACTGCTGTCTCAGCCCTTCTGGATAAGATCGCGCCACTTTTAGCTTCTATTGAAGTTCCTTTTACCCACAATCTAATGCCCAATATTAATTCAAAGTCTGGTTGAAACTAAACCTTCTTTCAAACAGTGAACATAAATATTTAAAATATATCTTGTAAGATGTGAAATCTGGTCAGGTTATGATGTTGTAAATTACATCTTTCACATTAATTATTTATTGAAAGGCTGCCATGAGAGGCTTTTGAACCTGACAGACACAAGTCAACCAGACAGAGCATGAAAATGCCTGATGGCTGATAGCAGTGATGGAGTGTCCTAATGCAAATCAGCAGATTAAAATGAACCGCTGCCCTTATCTCTGACTCAGTGCTGTGACATCACGACAGAAATGCGAGTGCGAGGGTTTTTGTGTGAAGATGGGTGCAGTTTCTTTTCTTAGATGCTGATTGACAAGGATCCAGTTTTGGGGGCTCCAGAGTCAGCTGGAAATTTATTTCTGATGTTGAGCTGATCAGAGGTGCTTTTGATGTTGGATGGGGGATGCAGCTGAAGGGGCAACTAAGTGCAGCTGCTGCCTGCATTCTGATAAGGCAGAAACTCTTCTTGCTTCTTCGCTGCACTTGTGTCACAAATATTCAATCATGAGAATGACATCACAGGGATGAGGTAATTTAGAAAAGATGATGGAGTTGCTTCAGAATTGCTCTGATGCAAACAAGGCAGATCCATCTGCGGTTTGATGATGCCACGATCAGTCAAGATTATGTGCTGAAACATGGAAATCTCTGCACTGCAGCTACAGTCCTGGACGAAGGTCTAACGATCAGCGCACAGGCTCACATCTACTTCATTTGCATTTCAGATTGGAGTGCCGAGTGCTCTCGCCTCTGTAATCCATTATTTAAAACCTGATAAACTTACATTTTATTTTCCCTCTCAGGAAATATTATTTAACATCTTTTACTGCATCTGCGACTTTGCAACTACAGCATGCTACCAAATTATCCTCGCTACTATAATGATAAGATGAGGTCACACCAGTGGCATGAGTAGGTAGCGAGCTGTGGACATCTATATTACACAGCCAAGCCTTCCTCGGGAAACGCCCTCCATCTCTCGCTCAGCTGAGAAGTCAGCAGCCTCTCAGAGTTTGGCTTTACAAATTCCATCTGATTTACTAGGTCATAAAGCTCAACTTCTCCTTCATCTCTCCAGAAACTAAAGCTAAGGCTCAAATGTTATAACTCGCTCATGTCCTTCTACACAAAACCGCTGCGATCGATCGGCTTCCTGGTTTCAGGTTGCCTGGAGTCGGATGCCACTTCTTATTGAATGCATGATGGATTGTTCAAGGATGTTCAAGGGTCTAAGTCTTTATAACTCTCTGTTTCTCTGTTATAGTCTCTGTTTCACACATCCGTGTTCTGGCTCTGTTATTTGTCTCTCTGTTTGAGCACGCTGCACACACAGGCGTGCACACCACCAGAGTGTTTACACATGAGAAATAATGTAAATATATGTAGAGCATGTGAATCTGGCAAGTGGCGTTCTCTGACCGCAAACAATGCACTGTCATGGCAATTTATGTTTGTTCACACACAAGCATTGTATCTGCGCTGTGCAAAGATGCACTATTAACTTTGTAATATCCAATTTGATCATACTTTTTAATTTATATGAAGACGCAAGAGGTTGGCTTTGTTTTGCAGTGAATCAGCATTGAAATACACCACTTGTTTTAATTCGACAATAAATTCCTTCCTGGGCATGTTTTTATGTAGCTGCCCTGTCTTCAGGTTCTTGCCATTGACCATTATTCCTACAGTAAATATTTTCACACACTTACAGAAATCTCTGCTCAGCTCTCCTGGGTGAGGGGATTACAAGGGAGTGATTTCCCCCTCTAATTAGACTTCCTAGCGCTCTCTCTCTCTCTCTCTCTCTCTCTCTCTCTCTCTCTCTCTCTCTCTCTCTCTCTCTCTCTCTCTCTCTCTCTCTCTCTCTCTCTCTCTCTCTCTCTCTCACTCTCCCCCTCCCTCTCTCTCTCTCACACACACACAAGCACACTTGCTTTAGTTACAGCAGGTTGGCTGGAGGCATCTGATAGTTGGGTCTCCAGGGACTCGGACGAGTGGCTACCTGTAATTTAAACCCAAAAGAGAGCAGTGAGGTAGAGATACAAACACACACACACCCACACACACAGGGGGAGACGGTGAGTGAGTGAGTGAGTGAGTGAGTGAGTGAGTGAGTGAGTGAGTGAGTGAGTGAGTGAGTGAGTGAGTGAGTGAGTGAGTGAGTGAGTGAGTGAGTGAGTGAGGTAAAATGTGCTAGAAGAGAAAGAAGAGAGTGTCAAAGATGGATCTTCTGTGTGAGTCATCAGATTAGACTAAAACCTTCAGCTTTTAACAATAACAGTAATCAGGGCATGATCTTTAGGACATCCTGCCACTGCAGAGAAAATGTCTGTTTCATCTTCACCACCTGCCTGAAAGGGCTTAGCTTTTAAGAGCTTTCCACTGCCCTGGATGCTGCTCCTTAATGGCTCCGGTCCAGCAGGAAATGGAAAAACACGCATTTTGCCTTGCATTTCAGTGTGAGGCGAAGAAATATTTTGTGTGTAAATTTAAAATACCACAGTCTTGTCCTCATTTTCAAAAATTAAAGGCCTGCTCTGATCATATCAGGATGTCAATGATCAAAGTTTTCTCTCTGTAAAGAGAATGTTTTCATCCAACTGTGGATGTTTGGTGTTGGTACATATTTAACTTCATCTTCCCATTTGCTCGTTTCCATAGAGATCCCAGTAGCGTAAAGATTTGCTCTTTTGAATGTCAGCGTGGTTGCCTGTTAAACTAAGGTCTGTCAACAGCTGGTTGACCTCATTGCTGTTTATGAAGTAAATACTTTGACCATTGACCCTTAAAGACAAACGATTGTTTAATTTGTCTAGATTTCATATATTATTAGCAATGTTGGTTTCTTTTTAAAGAACAGCATATTTTAAAAGTCCCAGCTCGCTGCTTTAGCATAATCAGCGGGCAACATTTCAGTGTGATGGATGTTGGCTGTACCGGAGGTTTGGAGTAAAGGAAGTGGGTTTCCATCAGCATACTTTAAATGATTGATGGGCTCAGATCAGATACACAACAGGCTATACAAGGATGCTCTTCAGACGGTGGTATTTTCAGCTCAGCTCAGCCAGTTTGTGGCCAGATGGTCCCTCGCATATCTCAGTTCACCACTAAGGTTACTGATCGACTACTGACGAAATCAGTCAGAACCGCTTCTTTCCATAATCACAAGTGAAATAAAAATGCATTTCATTTTGACCGTCTGACCATCTTTATTAAATAGCAGTCCCTTGAACTTTCATAACAGTCTTTGTCTTTGTTTCTGTTTCAGGATAAAAAGAAATACCTGGACACCATCCACAACTACATGGAGGTCCACGGCACTGTGCACGGTACCAGCACGGTGCACGTTCCCAGCTATGTGAAGAACCACGGCATTCTGAGTGGCCGAGACCTGCAGTTCCTCCTCCGAGAAACCAAGGTGAGTCCTCCCTGCAGTCCTGTTTCACATGAGAACGATCTGAAAATCTGGCCTGGTGTTGAAGCTGCAGTTTGCTCGACCCCCAGAGAGGAACAACCGTTTTATGTTGAATGTACACATTGATCCAGGGAAATGCAGCTGACATCCATGCTGTTTTAGCTGTGAAAACACTCCTAAACTGTGCTGAGTTTTTGTGCAGCTTTTTGTCAAAGAGAGGGATTTCAAATTCTGCAAATGTTTCCTGAAGGTGAAAAGTATCATTAGCTTTGGCACTAAAGGAGTTCTCTTGACTTTGGTTATGTCAGCCTCTTCAGGAGAAAAAGGAGAGGGTTTCGATTTCTTTGACCTCTGAAACCAGAAGCTTCCCGTCAGACCAGGGACAGAGGGGGGGAGTCGGAGGACAGAGACATCAGACAGGAGCCAGACAGACAGGGCAGCGATAGAAGACGGAGCCATAGATCCTGATTCAGAGGTTTATTGAAAACAAGACTGGGTGAGATTTAGAGGCCTTTTGGGTGCGCAAAGCAAAAGAAGCCGAGGAAAAGACGAAGCATCGGATCATTTAAGCGTTCGGAGAAAAGAGAGAGGGAGAAAAAACTGGGAACTCAGAAACTACTGCCAACATTTGCAACATAAAGCTCTATATTGTCTCATTACACACAGTTCCTCCCCATAAGGGAGTGTCTGTTTAATCCCACAAACAGGCAACAGTACTGCTGTAAGATTATGAGAAACGAGAAAAACAGCAATGTATTTTTTAGCACAGACTCTATTGCAACAACAGACTGTTACCTGTAACCAGGCTCCTTCAGCTAATTGGTCTTTTGTGGTTTCCTTGTTGACAGTACAAATACGTTCACCTGAGATGTGGAATGTTTGATTATTCACTCAAACCAAACTACAAAAATCAACTCCCCTCATCCACCATGAACGTAGCCTGCATGGTATTAAACATATACATCTTGAATTAAGCTATCCGCCACATTTTTAGGTCTTTTTGACATAACTAATAGGAGCTTTGAGAAGCTTTTTGCATGCTATTACTGCCACCTGTTGGCCTAAATTTGTTACTACCAAGGTTGTAGCATTGTGTGTGTGTGTGTGTGTGTGTGTGTGTGTGTGTGTGTGTGTGTGTGTGTGTGTGTGTGTGTGTGTGTGTGTGTGTGTGTGTGTGTGTGTGTGTGTGTGGGTGTGTGTGTGGGTGTGTGTGTGTGTGGATGTTAAACTCTGTTCCTATGCCTGCGGGCAGATACAAGCTGGCCAGAACAAACATGCAAAGGCTAGCGAGTGTAGCTGCCAGTAATGAGCCGGGAGCATGTTCTTACTTGTTTCAGTAGCTGCACCTGTCCTTGAGGTCAAATATTTGCTTTTTATATCCTGGAAAAATGAGGGAACCCTCCATACATGCAATATATATACAAAAACTACTACTAATCAAACTATTAATATATTTTTTAAACTTTATATTTTTATGTTTTTTATGCTGTAATTTGCTGTCTATATGTTACAAAGCCCCTGTGGGACAGTGTTTTCATCTGCAGCAGTCTTCCATTGTTTCCTGATAAAAAAATGCTGTCTCGACTGTATTTTCTGCTGATAACGTGGGCAGTTTGGGTCAACTGCTGTTGTCAGCAAGAGACAAGTCCTCAACAGCCAGTGGAGTTCCCCAAACTACTTCTCTCAACTTTCACCTATTTATCTGTTTTCCATTAGTTTCATAACATTAACTTAAAATGCAAGAAAATACTGTATGCTATGAACATTCATGTTTTGGTTGATTCATTTGCACGTTTTTCCTCTCTGCAGTTGTTTGTGGGTCTCTCCTTCCCCTATGAGGGTCCAGCCCCACTGGAGGCCATCGCCAATGGCTGTGCTTTCCTCAACCCCAAATTTAACCCACCAAAGAGCAGCAAGAACACGGACTTCTTCAAAGGCAAACCCACACTGAGAGAGGTGAGAGGAGGCGATAGCAGCATTACTCTTGGGTCTTCAAGCCCTGGAAACGCATAATCTGTACCGAATCTGCCTTGAGGTGCAGCTCCAGCTCAAATAATGTCCTGTCTCTGCAGCTGACCTCTCAGCATCCTTATGCCGAGGTGTACATCGGTCAACCCCACGTCTGGACGGTGGACATCGAGAACAGTGCTGAGGTGGAGAAGGCCATTCGCTCCATTCTCAGCCAGAAGGTGAAGCTCAAACACACTGACGTTCTGTACCTGAATCTTATCAGTTGAGAAGAATGACCCAAGTCAGGTGTTTAAATAATTTAAGTATAATTAAAATGTCCTCTAAAATCCAGAGATCTGTAAAACATTTAAAAATGTATTTGAATGAAAGAGAGAGATCTTGTTCATTCTTCACTTCCTCTCATGAATTTGTAAAGTACAATTGTTCTCTGTCGAGTCACTGGGAACAATGGGCCTGTTCACCATATGAGCCAGCAGAGCCTCATATGCTTCGTGATCCATGGTGAGCCGGAGTCTACCAGGCTCCGGCTGGACTCACCCGTCCTCCCCCACCCCCAGCACACACAAAAGCAGGGGAAAAGTGAACACCCGCACAACAGAGGCTGCAGTTGTTGTTTGAAGTCTGATGTGTGCGCTGACTTCCTCCTGAACTGTGTGTGTTTTGTGACTGTGAGCAGATTGAGCCGTACCTGCCGTACGAGTTCACCTGTGAGGGGATGCTGCAAAGAGTCAACTCCTTCATCGAAAACCAGGTACCGGAATTAAAATACCAAACCACTCCAATTTGTAAAATATAGTTTGGTAATACTATTCAGCATATTTGCATTAAATAAATCCAGAAACATGACAAATCTAATCACACATTCAAATGTATAAAAACTTGAATTGATAAAAATTGTGGCCAAGAGTTTAAACTTGACATTGTGATAATTTTATATTTATTAATGCCAATGTGTGTTTAACTGACAATCTATTTAGTTAACATTACAGTTGTTACAAGCTCCAGTACAGCTGCACGAGTAAAAAGTGTTTTCCATGGTTCTTTTTTCAGGACTTTTGCCATGGACAGGTGATGTGGCCGCCGCTCAGCGCTCTGCAGGTCAGGCTGGCAGAGCCCGGACGCTCCTGCAAACAGGTGTGCCAGGAGGAGCAGCTCATCTGTGAGCCGTCCTTCTTCCAACACCTCAACAAGGACAAGGATCTGGCCAGGTGGAGCACACACTGGAAAACAAAGATTTTTACTTTAACAAGATCTGAACTGTCATGTTTGGAGTGTCCACTAGGTGGCAACACAACAAAAGTATGCGATGGGGGGGGGGGGGGGAGCCCCCTCCTTCTCCACCTTAGACATGGCAGGATTTGAACCAGACCCTGCACCACTGGTGACTTTCTCCAACTACCATGACATCCAACAACTCCACTTTAAACTGTTCTTGTAGCACCTTTAGCTCTATACTTTAAATGGATGAGTGGCATGGCCTCATAAGATTTGAACCCACAACCTTCTGAACAACAGCGTAAGCTGTAATCACCTAATCTAGTTTTCTTTTCTGACTTTCCATATCATCACAGTCAGTTGATGTTTAAATGGCAAAGTTATAAAAACTGTTTTTACAATGAATGGAATTGAATGTAGTCTGTGTTCATTTCAACAGAGTATGAAGGCCAGAGTAGGTCCATGAATGTACTGTCATTCTACCACCAGAGGGCGCATGTGGCTCATTTAAAATGTACATTTTGGATTAAGTGACTTGATTCTATTTGTTTCTCCATTAGGTTTGGTGCAGACTGTCAGACGGTGGAGTCCAGTGCAGACACAGTGGTCCCGGCCTACAGCCCGAGCCGCCAACACTGCATCTTTCAGTCCGACCTGCTGCTGTTCAGTTGCGCCGGTGCCCACCCGACACTGCAGCGTGTCTGCCCCTGTCGTGACTACATGAAGGGACAGGTGGCGCTGTGCAAAGACTGCCTATAGCAGCATCGGGCCACCAGTGGTGGGTGGCTGGATTGGGAGTTCGATAAACATGGAAGTAGCTTCAAGGAGTGCGTGTGGGTTCCCACACCTTTCTCTGGGCTGAAGGACACATCAGTCATATTTATTTTTTCCCAGCTGCTGCATCAAACTAAACGTGAGCAAATTTCACCAGCAGCGACAGCAAAGGAATTCGTCTCACGGCGGCAGGAGCTCTGTGCGAGCTCAGTGTTGGTAGACTGCAAGATATCAACAAGCTGTTTGTCTGCAGATTCAGGGCAGCAGAGACGCAAAATACCCCCATCAACCTAAACGTGGTCCTGAAACTGTTTCATCTTTAGTAGAATTACACTGGACTGATCTTCATTCACAAAACACACACACACACACACACACACACACACACACACACACACACACACACACACACACACACACACACACACACACACACACACACACACATACATACATACATACATATGGAAGATGAAGAAAACCCAGTTTTACACTGAAACCAACATCTCTCTTCTGGACAAAAGAGCAGATTTGGTATGTAGATATCTAGACTTTTCTTTTGAGAGAGTTGAGACATCCTCCTTGATATCTGTCACCCCTTTTGAGGACAGAAAAGTGCAGCTGTGATTTTCTTTCTTCTTTAAATGGGTTTTATTTAAAGCTATATTAGAGCTAGATAAATATAAACAAAGCATTTGTGCTTCTACAAGTGGCCAGTAGAGGGCAGTGAAATTGGTTTTGTTTGACTGTTTATATACATTCCATCTGCAACACCCACACAAGAGGTGAGGTTCTGGGAGAAGGTGAAGGTCTGCAACTTGTAGCGCCGTAGCATGTCGTGTTGTAGCCAATAGGACGTCGTTGTTGGCAGCAAATCTGTTTTAACTACAGATTATAGACACACTTGAACGCCTCACCTTGATGTCGGAGTTAAAATCCGTGAACACCGGACACACACAGACACATTCTGGTCTGATCTTTCAGCTGTAAATCTGTGCAAACATGCCAATCAAGCGTTTCTGCTACGCAACTCTTTTTGTTTGGTGTTAATCTGAATTTTAATTTACCAGCAGTAAAACATAAAACATTAGTTTGTGGGGTGAATGGGAAAAATGCACTATGCTAATTTGTTTTCAGAGGTTTTCCAGGATATAAACACTGTATATTGTTCATATGGGTTTCAAATTTCTTTATTTTGTATACAGATCTATATTGCTTTTTTTTATTTAAAAAGGGTGTCTTTTACTTTTTTCCATAGCTTTTATTATTTATAAGTAATTTAAAAACAAAATAAGCATACTTAAAGTGTTTGAGTCACCAGTCTGCTTCTGTTCAGCTTCCTGCAGCTAAGTGAAAATGAAATCTTCTCACACCCAAAATTAGATTTTCCTTAATCATTTATCATGATTGTATTCTTTTTACAGTTATAATTTTGTTTTTTGTCTCATGATCTTCTAAAGATGGACAGCAGTGGATAAATTACACTTTTTTTTTCTTTTTTTTTTTTTTGCACAAAAATCAGCCAGATTGGCATCCTCCAGCGACATTGTCCCACCTGCACTTGCTGTTTCGGTGTGTTTCACCTGTCTGCTCAAACATGTGCCTTTCACATGGTTCAGTTTTCAACAGTTTGTTTATGCATGTTTGCCAACTCCCAACCACAAAGGTTAACATTTCTCAGCTCCTCAGAATGGATTTATTTTTCCATTTTATATCTTTTTTTTTTTTTTTTTTTTAATATATATATATATAATTTTCTTTTGACTGCTCACATTTGGTCGCTCAGGTTTGAAGAAGTGTGCTGATTGGCTGATCACTGTTAGTGGTTACATCATGTAGAGGACCCACATGTTCTGAAACGTGTGTGCTCTGCTGGAGTAGCATACATCCTGTCAGTCGGGGTTCTGCTTTGTTTATTGCCTTAAATTGATCATTAAGTATTGATTTGTAGCTTTCTTAGTCAGCAAATCCCATTTGCAGGGCAAAACCACTGACTCATGGGGACTGTTTTCAAATGCTGATCAAAGAATCATTTTCAATTGGGCAACTCATGTGACTCAGTTGACAAAAATCAGGTTTACTGGCACAGAAGGTTGACCATGCTGCCCTTTAATGAGATTTGTTGCACCTAAAAAAGCTGAAAAGTTTTGTTTTGCATGTTGAATTAGCAGAAAGTCCCTTTGAAATAACTGAAGAATTTGGTGATTTCTGTCTTTAAAAACACAACCATCTGTTTGGTTGCAGTACAAGCCTTATTAAGTTTATGTTGTTCAGGTTTTAAAGTGGGAAATTAGCTGTGTGTTCCTGAAGACGGGAACGTTAACCATATCTGTCTCTGTAAACCTCAGCACTGAATGTCTCTGTTGTTGAAGAAGTCCTGTATCCATCTGTTTTGAGCGTCGTCACTCAGCAGCAGATGATCCAAACAGTGGGGAAATGAAAAATGCAGGGGCACCATGTTGACTTTTCAGTCCATGACAAGGAGGAATATAACTTTATTTTTAAATAAACCTTTTTTTCTGTGACCAAAGGCTCAGATGCTGCTTTAATATTTGCACACCACAGCGATACAGATGCAATATTTACACCGGTACAGTAAAAGACAGGCCTACTGTGAGGGTATCCAACATGTTTGAGTACAAAACATTCAAGCCTGAAATTTTCAGGCTTGAATGTAGTTCCAAACATTCAACACACAGCACAGTGACACGCTAGTGTGCTCTTCATAGTAGTTTGACATCACAGTGTTACATTCAAGTACAGCCACTGCAGCAAACACCAGTTCTCACACACCACACTGAAACACTGCAGAAAGGTTAAGGCTTTCAAGCGTATTAAAAAAAAAAAAAAAGGATTATTTCAGACTGATGAAATGATCTCATTCTAGTTTAACAGTTGCTGGGCTTCAGGAAATTTGTGATTTAATAAAATTTCATATCTGAAATTTGAGGTTGTAGCCAATATTTTAGCAATATTTTTCTCTACAACCCAAGAAAAAGGTTAGATCCCCATTTAACCTTTATAACTTGGACTTATAAAATGTTCAAATCTTTTGCAAATATCTAATTAACCATTCATCATTTACCCTGAAATCTAGTGGGAAATAAAGCATTTCAAGCATTAAAACACACACCAGTGATCCATAAAAAAAGCATGTGGGACCCTGTTGCTGGTCTCAGCTGAAACAAATCATCCAAAATCTCAGTTTTCCTCAAAATAACCAATCAACAACACTGTTATAAGTCTGGATTCTGAGCATGTTGTCTAAATTTACTTTTTAAAGTAGTAATAATAAATCCTCGTTGATCTATGTGCACAGTTATTAAATGCAGTTACATTTGGGAGTTGCAGTTACAGCTTCTCAGCAGCAGATGGCGCACGAACCGCACATTTATATTTCTCGGTATTTTCAGCGCGACCGCAGTAAAACACGAACATGAAAGCTGAACTATTGTCTGCTCTTGTTCCATTTTTTGTGAACTTGACGGTCGGGTCAGGTTTTGTGAAAAACGTGTTGCACCACTGCAGACCACGAGTTTTGTAAAAATCAAATCACATGGCTGAGCCCCAATGAACGTGTGTGTGTGTGTGT